>JAVQJF010097573.1:0-60682 GCA_036023855.1 Gadopsis marmoratus | reverse complement strand
CGAGATAGATTGTCTTTTTTTTATATTTCTTTTTGTTTTTTTGAGTGTGTGTGTGTGTGTGTGTGTGTGTGTGTGTGTGTGTGTGTGTGTGTGTGTGTGTGTGTGTGTGTGCGTGCGTGCATAATCATAATAGTGGCTACAGGCAGACAGAGCATGCTACAGTATGTTATTCCTTTTGAAAGCCAAATTCATGCTCAAGGGTTGCTTTCACTAAAGCAGGATAAACCCTTGTGATCTGTCCTTGGAAATTGCAGTCAGCAATGCTGTTTTCCCTGCATATGAAGAAGATTATCTTCTGTTCTTTTCATTAATGCTTTGCTCAGTAATTATTCTACATGAGTATCAAACCGACTTTAAAAAAATCAATTTTATCAACACAAAACATGCTAATGTGCCTTATTTATAAAGCACCTCTTAAAACAATGTTGCAGTGTTCCGCAGAAAAAAGGTGCATCAGTATATTACAACAATGTCCTACCGTTCCTTCGAAAATAACCCTCCTTGATTTTTTCACATTTTGTTCCTGTTACACTACAATTTACAATTTATTAAATCAGTGGTATTTAATGTATATTGAATATAAGTGGATTTCTAGTAAACATGGTTTTAACTTTTTAACCTTTTTAATGAGATCACTCCAGAAAATTTTATACATTTCTCCCAGTTTAGCAATTTGTTCAAGCAAATGGGGGGGCGGGGAACTTCTTTTTGCAGTAGGGCAGTAGAGTTTTTAAGTTTTAATATAACACTGAAGACATGTCAACACTTTTTCATTTCAAATTCATAGAGAATTACAAGAGGAAAAAAAATCCTGTTTCATTATGTTTTAATCTGGTTGTAATTGCGTTCAACAGCAAAAAGAGAGATGACCAGTGGGGGGGTGAAAGCGTTTCTCACTAGATGTTTAGCTCATTATCTATTACTAAACACACACACACACATACACAGTCTGGTTATCTCTGCCTTATAATACATAGCCATAATCCCATATACCCACACAGAGACATACTTAATGAATATACAATCCTTTTACAAATTTGGCTCTAACGCAACCCCACTCACCCTTAATTTAAACCTGTCCATGTGTACAAGAGTTAAGAAACCTCAGGAAACCACATCATAATGATACGGGAACACTAGAGTTGTCCAGCTTTACCCGAAAGGAATCCTGTCTGTGCAGTCAAACAGCAAGCAGACAGAAAGACCCAGACTCTTACAGATTTACCATCATCCTTACTGTACCGTGTGTACTGCCGTCACTGGATATCTCCAGCACATGAGAAGGGCTGTGATTATGCAAGCTTTGTGATACATGAGCCATATACTTTATCTCTCCGTCAGTTTTCAGTCAACCCATACACGCTATATATCTGTCTCTCCCCAACACACACGCAACCGCCTCCACCTATGTTGTGTATGTGTAGTTTTGTTGCTCAGCTATCCATCTCATGATGAATAGTCACATTAACCCATAGACCCTTTTGTCACAATGCTTTGTGTATTTATGTGTATGTGTGTGTGCGTGTGTGTTGTGTATTCATGTGTCTTGGGTAGTTGCACAGAATAGTTGAAGCTCTATTCTTGTCTTTGCAAGTTTTTCTGTATGATTTGAATAACACTTTGTGTGTGTGCCTGTATGCTACAATCATATACAATATTGCAAACTAAAATATAACATTTGGTCTTGTTCTAACATCCCCACACATAGAGGCGTTGACACTACAGGCAAGTTAAAGCTCTATAAATAATGGAGTGGAGCAGCTTCTTGATATAAACATATTTTCTATACAGTAGCATATTTTCTAATAGCAGCACTTCAGACCAAACTTTTTTCATTTCAACCCTGGAAAGACATGACTCTTACTGTATGTTGTATTAAAAGGACAGAGATGCATGATTTTACAGCAATCTCACCTTGGTATTTATTTCATGTTTAGCCTACTACAAAGCATGCTGACAGTCTTGTGAAGCAGTGAGTCACTTTGATGTCGAGGTTTTGAATAAAAATCTACGGTTTCTGACTCAATGGAACCCTGCTGCTCGCTTCAAGAGAAACTTCAGCCTTATACAGAAAAAGGCATCCTATGGTCTTTGACAGTTCAGTCTACACTCGTACACATGATGGACTCTCTGCCAGTGTGTTGAGTCTTTGAAGTCTGGCATTTGTCTTTTAACACTAAATGGAAGACTATCTGTTTGGGTGCAATATAACACTCTATGAATATGGTCTTATCTGCACATAGATACGTTTTCTTGTTCTGAATATGCAAATGATTAAGTTACTGACAAAGTAATCGAGACCAAAGTGTGTTTTGTATTTTTCATGCAGAGAACTTTTCATGTTATCCAAGAGTGATTTCAAGTTAACATATGTAAATATTGTAATTGACTAAACAGATTAATACTCTATTCTGATCATGAACGACTGAGTTAGACGTGTGGCATACAGTACATTACAAACATTAAAACTATTTAAACTTTGTCTTTATTTGTATGATTTTTGGGAGATTATTCTGTCTGTTAATAGAGATAATTATAGGATCTCACGGGTCCATGTAAATTGTAATCCAAATATGTCTGGGGTGTTCTCAGCGAGCAAAAAAACAGAATACATGTCAAACATTCACACAGATATAAAATGACAGTGATGTATTTTCTATTTGCATTTTGCTGAAACAGTTAGCTGTTGCCTGAAGTGATCAACACTGTAGAATCTGTTGACATACTATTTCAAATGTCATCTGCCATGCTCAAACCCTTTCCCCCACATGCCTGAGTGTATATCTGTCTCATCCAGGAGGCCCTGATCATGGCTAGCATGGAGCACCCCCACCTGGTCCGTCTGCTGGGCGTCTGCCTGAGTCCCACCATCCAGCTGGTCACACAACTGATGCCTCATGGGTGCCTGCTCGACTATGTCCACGAGCACAAGAACAACATCGGATCCCAGCTGTTGCTCAATTGGTGTGTCCAGATTGCCAAGGTAAGGATGGAAAATGTTGCTAGTTTTACTCTCTGTATGGTTGGTTGGTTTGGTGATTGGCTGGTTGCTCGGTTGGCGGATTAGTAAAGGGCTGTTTTTGGTACAGAATATTGATAGATAATTTTGTTTGGTCTTCATTGATTGTTGCTTTTTTGCTGCATTGACTTGCACACAATCTAAATAAATCATGCTTGATGATTTGGAGAGTTGGAGAGCCATTTAACCCTTAGTGGACCTCGAGTACAGACTGTTTGCTTTGAATTACATGTATGTACACACACAAGTAGCCTACTGAACCAGCCTTATGTCCTTTTATAACATGTCCCTGCAAGTGAACAAGTGAATTAGGACAAGTGAATTACTACATGGCTTCCAGAGTGAAAAGTCTGTGTTCATCTAAAGTAAATGGCTGCGAGCCAGGGACGAAAACTGGATATTTGATAATGCGTCTGTGAGTGTGTGCTGGTGTGTGTGAGGAATTCAACAGCAGACAGTGGCACCCCTTTCCACACCCTCTGGAGAACTGAAGTAAATAATTCAAAACCTTGCATGACTTTGGTGGAGGGGAAGTGTGGAGATCGTGGATGTAGGAGTGCATTATAATTAGTTTTAATCTAGTTATCAATATCAATAAGCGACAAATACACCAAGTAATGATCTCCCTCTCTCTGCCACTATCTGACTACATATATGTAGGGTGTGGATAAAAAATTCCAGACACAAAATCACCACAGAGTTAAATCAACATCTTTACGACATAACAACCCTAACAACACCTGAGCATTACAAGCTTCACAAACAAAGGTATTTATTGCAGGGTCATTGTATTAGGTTGTAGTATACTTATATATATATCATATGATATAATTGTATCTCCAGCCATGCTGCATTTTATAGATGGCAGATTAAATTGTCATATAAAGGGAGATCAAATTAATTGAAAGAAAAGTCAAGAGAAGCAGAATGAAAATGACTCAGCAATTGCTGCAGTCCTGGATTTAATATCAAGCAAAAACATTTCTGTTGCCATTTTTGGCTAAATCAAAGGAAGGCAGTACTCCATGGGAAAATATTAAACCATCAATTAAACTACGGGACACAGTTAGGATCATACCACACAAAGTGCTTTTTTTATTTTATTTTTTTAGATCAAAGGCGATCAGAGCATGTATTACAACTTGCCACCTTGACAAACGTCCCATGCTGTGTAACACAAATATTTTCATAGTATGGAATTAATCACAGAAATTACTGTGGAAAAAGAATGCACATTGGCTGTATATGAAAAAATATATGTCCGCTGTGAACAGTTGTCAACATGGAGAGATTTATAATTCATAAAGGGAAGATATGATTTATGTATTATTTACCACTGTTATTGTGTGTCTCAGGTGTGAATTGTTTAGTGTTTTCAAAAACTGGCTTCACTCCTGCAGACTCAAATAGCCATCAGGGGCCACAGTTAATAAGGTGCCCACACATGGGTTCATACTCATACAAACACAAAGCTACACAATGGACTTATCTGAATAATGCCAAAGATGTAAATTAGGACACTTAGCCTAACACCATTAAAATCCCTACGTGTAGCGCTCATAATAGCTTATCCCAGACTTGAGTCAAACATCTTTCCTGCAGATTTTTTCAGTATCTTTATCGTGGATGTATACATCTAATCACGCAGGGTCTTACAGGGCTCCCAAGTCTCTGGCAAGTGACAGGGCTCCACTCTGTGAGCAACATCCCTGCGGCCCTCCCTCTTTTTCATGGATGCCACCACAGCCATAGATTATTAATGGAGTGATCTGCCATGAGAGTCATACTAATGAGCAGATTCGTTAGAGATACTACGCATGCAGGCATACAGGGCTCTGATGTCACTTTTTTTTTTCCTTGGGTGTGATTTTTTTCTTATTCTGATATCTTTCCATATCTCCCTACTATAACCTTCTATATCACTTTCTCCTCATTATGTCAGCTTGCTTTTTAAATCTCCTCCTATTCATCCACCGTTTGTCCTCTTGTTCATAAAGTATTGCTGCTACAATGTCAGATGTTTGACTTTTGAGACACTACTACAAAAGTGATCCGTCAAAATATATCATGGGAAGAAGAAAGAAAACGTCAACTCTATTTATTACTAGGGCAATGTCAGTCAGATGGTCCAGCACTTCTTGTGCATTCATGGTGCCCAGAGGATGAATCCTACTGACTTTGGTGATCCCCTGACTTTTCATCTAGCGACACCAGCCAAAGTCTACACTTATCTTCTGAAGCATCTCAACATCTACTAGATGCATTGGCACAACATCTTGTACATACATTCATGGACCACAGATGATGTAGCTGAAGATCAGACTTTGTTGATTTGTGAGTTTGACATTTGAGGTGAATTATAATGCCTTCTATGATCCACTGAAGTATCCTTTATCACCATCATCAGGTCAAATCTCAGACCCACAAGCCACTACACCACAAAATCTTTTGACTTTCATGGAATAAATACTGAGTATTTAATCAGAGAACTGCAGCCCGCTGTCAGCAGAGAGACTTGGACTGTCTATTATAATACATCCTTTGTATATTGTTGTACTAGTTCTCTTGAATTGGTACAAGACACCAAAAGAGAGAGAACAAGGGAAATTGTATCATAACATGCATTTGCACAGGTCATAACAGTGATTTCTGCAATAAAACTTTAAGTGTGAACTCCATGCATTCTGCTTATGAAGGAGAACTTGTGGTGTCCCACTACCTGTGAGACATGTTTCAGGATGACACACCATAACTGCATCACTACCACCATTTAAACAACCTCAGTTACGTGGTAGTTACACCTCATCAGTGCAAGCTTTGCAGAGAAAATTGTTTGTCAAATTCACCAGCAAAACTTCCAAACTCCCTCCTCTAACATTATTGCTTTGGATTCCCTCCAAGTCAGGTATTTTGTGTGTGTGGTAAGAGGGCCCCACAGTGTGTATCACAGGGTCATTTCTCTGTGTAAACAAGACTAGGCAAACATGCCTCTCTCCAACTCATTACATACATCCCCAGGGTTCCAATGAAAACTCAGTTCACTCCTATTCCCATTCTATTCTGTCTTCTCTCCCTCACCTGCTTCTCTATTTGGTTTTTATCTCAGTATGTGATTCTCTTATTTTTGTTTCTCCCTGTCTCTCTCTGAACATTCATGTAAGAAGAATGTACTGTGGGCTCCCATAGATGCTCATTTCAGTTCTCTATCTTTTGTTGGTACAAATATTGTGCTATCACTATTCTCATGTGAGTAGTAATAAGGCAGGGTTGGCTCACCATATGTGGACCACTGTGAGAAGCCACCCACTGGCCGGCTATTGCATTTTTCCCCAGTGTTTCCACTTTCTAAATCCTTGTTTGTATGAGCAACCTCAACTAGTGCAACTTGTTAATGCTGGAGAAAGGTAGACAAAGATTTGTATTGTGCTGTAAGGCAGGCGTACTCTGTTCATTTGTTGATTCTCGTTTTGGATATACAGTGCCTTGAAAAAGTATTCATACCCCTTGACCATTTCCACTTTTTGTGATGTTACAAGCATAAACTTAAATGTATTTTATTGGAATTTTATGTGATAGACCAACACAAAGTAGAGCATAATTGTGAAGTGGAAGGAAAATGGTAAGCAGTGTTCAAGATTCTTTACAAATAAATATCTCAAAAGTGTGGTGTGCAGTATTCAGCCCCCTTTACTCTGATGCCCCCTAAATAAAATCCAGTGCAACCAACTGCCTTCAGAAGTCACCTAATCAGTAAATAGAGTCTATAGAGACATATCCCAAGCTTTGAGCATTTCACGGAGCACTGTTCAATCCATCTTCCGTAAATGGAAAGCGTATGGCACAACATGCAAACCTACCAAGACATGGCCGTCCACCTAAACTGACAGGCCGGGCAAAGAGAGCAGTAATCAGAGAAGCAGCCAAGAGACCCATGGCAACTCTGGAGGAGCTGCAGAGATCCACAGCTCAATTGGGAGAATCTGTCCACAGGACAACTATTAGTCATGCGCTCCACAAATCTGGCTTTTATGGAAGAGTGGCAAGAAGAAAACCATTGTTGAAAGAAAGCAATAAGCAGTTTGCCACAAGCCATGTGGGGGACACAGCAAACATGTGGAAGAAGGTGCTCTGGTCAGATGAGACCAAAATTTAACTTCTTGGTCTACTTGCAAAACGCTATGTGTGGCGGAAACCTAACACTGCGCATCAGCCTGAACACACCATCCCCACCGTAAAGCAGCGAAAGGTGGATCAACAAAATATTGACTCAGGGGGGCTGAATACACGGCACACTTTTCAGATATTTATTTGTAAAAAATCTTGAACACCACGTATCATTTTCCTTCCACTTCACAATTATGGTCTACTTCGTGTTGGTCTATCCCAATAAAATACCTTTACGTTTGTGCTTGTAACGTCACAAAATGTGGAAATGGTCAAGGGGTATGAATACTTTTGCAAGGCACTGTATTCAAGGAGTGCATTTACTGTCTTTGCTATCTAAATGGGACAATGTTCATTTCTTGCTGACTGGTCACGCCAAGAGTAAAATATTCAACATGCAAATATGTTTTCAAGGGCTCCAGCTAGCTCATGGCAACTAAGGTCTTTTTTCTTTTTTTCTTTTTCTTCTTCGCCAATCAAGGAATGGTGATGTTTTTGGATGCATTTCACTTGGTGCAAGAACAAGGAATGCAATATTCATTGCCAAAATAAAACAATGACCAATTATTGTCACATAGACTGACAGCCTTATGTCATTTAATACTAAAGTGGAGGAAAGTAAGTGAAAAGATTACCATCCCATGTCTATTGAACCCCTCAAATTTCTATCTCACTTCTTTCTGTTTTGAAAACGACCACCCATGTTGGTGTGGCTACCAACCAGCTTGTACTCACCAAACTCTCCTTTGTCTCTCTTCTCCCACACTTGTCGCTTGTAGAAAGCACTCAAATTGCATTCTAATATTTGATTCCAACCAGCACTGGCAGATTGCGCGCTTGCTCCAAGACTGAACGTTAATTCACAGAGCAAGAAGCAGATCACAGGCATCAAGCCTTTGATACTACCAGCCCTTAGAAATGTCAACAAGTGTCCGCCTATCTCCCTTCCCTTCGCTCAGTCTCTTGCACTAGCTGTCTCCCTCTTTCATTTCCAAACTAATTAATTCTAAAGTTTTTTTGTGGTGGTCTTTCATGACTGCATAAATAAGTGTATGATTCAATGTCAGTGACCAGAATACCTCCCTTCCCCTGGGTAAATATAAGCCTGAAAGGCCGGTTTGATTTGAGAGAGCAGCTTTATGCATGTTTTCATCAGCTGCTATCCTCATCAAAGTGGAGAACTGGTTAGGTAGAATTCATGGGTTCTTGTTTTATGTGAGTGGTGTTGAAGCACAATGTACTGTGTCATCAATAGCATGTTGTTGAAGTTGTAGGGAAATCCATCCTAAAAAGAAATGCTAATTGATTCAGGGAATTGGATTAAACTGCATTCACATACTGGCTTGTTGATATACTGTAGTGAATCTTGAGTGAAAATGCAGTCTCATCCACTCCAATCCATTTGTCAGCCTAAATAATCGTTGAGAAAGGGATGACTTTGGCACTACAGGGTGCAATGTGGCAATACAACAAGAACAACAAGTTTTTTTTAAATCAGCCTTGGTCACCCGGAATAGCCTCTGCATGCTAAAGCACAAACCTCAAGGCAGCAGACAGATAGATAGTCACCGCAAAGGACAGGAGGATATACAAAGACTATTAGGCCTGTAGTGACTCATGGTTGCAATGTTGTCAATCAAAAGCATACATAAACAAGCCAAGAGCAATACATTCTCTCTCTCTCTCCACACATAAAGCAGTGACGCAGTTTTAACAGCGTCTGGCTTAGCAGAGATGGATGTGTCCAGGTAGGGCAGTGGGGGAAATGGATGACTGCAGGCAGCCCACACAAAGGATGAGACTGGAAGCTCAGGGAGACAGGTCAACACTAATGAGTGACTGCCAGACACACACACACACTCACACAGGTCAATGAAGGCTTGTAGGCATCCAAACTGCCAAACACAAACACTAACAAAGTGAACGTCTTATAATTTGATTGGGTGATGTACACACACACACACACACACACAAATATACTTGCATCGTGAAGCCTTCAAACAAGCAAAGAAACACAAGCACGCAGACACTGACATGTACAAAGTATGTAGTCAGTTTCTTTTATTTACTTCACTTTTCCTCTCATTCTTTCTGTCAGTGTCAAACTACTACTCCTGAACCTTTTTTCTCAAACACAGACAGACACTCACACACTGTGCTGGAGATATGTATCTTTATCCACTGCTTTATGTCAAGCCTTTACCCTGTATTTCCTCCCTTCACTACTCCTCTGATTTTATATTTATTTCCCTGAGGAAATAGATATACCAACACTTACACCACTACAAACAGAGCTCTTTTTCTCTGCATATACGTGTGTGTGTGTGTGTGTGTGTGTGTGTGTGTGTTAAGCCTTCCTGTCCTTTGGTATCATTATGTAGCCTAGAGGCTGTAGAAGTGCTCTCTCAACAAGTCAATTGAAATTACATTTAAAAAAGTATGGGATCTAGCCTGTTTGGACTGTTGGCGAGAATGAACGGCTTCTTTTCTGCTTTTTTATCTGTAATGGGCAGCTATAGAACATCATAGAAACATTTGGTCAATTTTTAAATCATCATCAATATAGAAATGTGGGAAAACACGTGGAGTCAATACAGAAATACAATATACCCAATGTTATCACAAAGTTCAACTACCATCTTAGTCTGTAACTCTTCAACTATGTATCAGCAAACATTCGTTTTCCCTAACTTCCCTAATACTCCTCCAACCGATACAGGCTGCTCAGTTTCAGCTAATTATTTTCTTCTTTTAGGACATTTTGTAGTTATCTGACATAATTTTACGCTTTGAAGTGTTTGGCTGTGTGTTTGTAAATAAAACTGCAGAAACAAGATATATGGATAATGCTTCTCTTCTCACTAAAAATTATTAAAACAGTTTTGAGTATTAAATGCTCTGGTGTTCCCTTTTTTGGTAATTTAACACCATTTTGCCTGTTGACATTTTTGCCCTGCAATTTTATGGTTGAGACAGGTCCGATGAATAAAGTTTGGTCATTTTTACCCAATTAAATTGGTCGCTATTTGACTTTTGTAAAATAGAAATGCACCATTTGCTTCTTCTATAGATGATCCAGACTTCAATATATGCACCATCTCTGTTTGTTGTTATGATAACAGATTTACAAAATGTTTGGAATGAAGAATGAAGCTTACTGCGTATGTTTGTAGTTATATTGTATACATGCACATGTATGTAGGTTGTTTGCAGCCATCAGAGTTTTAGTGTGTGTGTGTGTGTGTGTGTGTGTGTTCAAGCTTCTGGTACTAATGCTGGTGGATAGATTGTCATCTCTTAGCCATGTAGGCGGAAGGCCAACGCTGCGACAGCTTGGGCCCACTTCACTTTCAATTAGTCGCCTGCCACTGTAGATGCCTCCTCACCAGCCTCTCTGGAACTGACTCAAACCCTGCGTGTGTGTGTGTGTGTGTGTGTGTGTGTGTGTGTGATAGTAAGAGGGTGACTGTGTGTGAAGTGGACATTGATGGGAATTTTGTATGTAAATAAAATGAGTGTGTGTTTATGTAATCCTGGTTAGAAGGCTGATGAATGACTGAATGTGTGTGTGTGCGACACATACAGCAATCCGATCCGAAAAGTGTATACTGTATTATACTGCATATATGTAGCCGTCTTGAACACACAGTACATTTCAGGTTTAATTGGTCAAAGTAACACTTTTTGAGGCGCAATGTTGTGTATCTTCTGACTGACTATAAAGTGGCTAATTTTGATTAGGCTGTCAGTCGACCAACCACAGTCCATATTCCCTGCGAGTCTAAAACCACTGACTCTCCCTGTAGAGTAAATAGTTTAATTAGCTTTTCCACCATGTTTTTTAAAAATGTGCACGTTAATGAGACATTAATTAATTTCTGTTTCTGACTGCTTTGAAATATGGAGTCTATATTCATAGTTATAATTGACAAGAGCATTGAAAATAGAAATATGGTAGTAATATATGGTAATTGCTTAATGAATTAGCTTAACCTAATTTGCATAAACATCTGTTTACCATGTCATGGTTATTGTGGCAGGACATTAGGCATTTCATTCTTGATTTTGTAACTGAAATACTCTTGAACCTGTGACCATGACTTGACATTTTTGTTATCTGCTAGAACCTTTTTTTGACCTTGGAACACATATCAGCATGTGCTCGATAAAGCCCAAAGTGTGTTAAGCACTCCCCAAACTATCCGTTCAGTTCCAGGAAATCTTTTGGTGTTGTAATAATGAACTTACCAAGATGAGAGAAGGAAACTGGGGGGGAAAATGCGATCAAAGTCAAGCACAACCAACATGCCATTAAACCTTTTTAATGATCTCAACCTCTCCATATTCCGGTTCACTGCAATTAGCAATGAAATTCTTAATGGTTGTGGACTCATGATGTAGCTGTTTGAGCGCAGGTCAAGTCATATAGTCGTGCATACGGACCTGCACCATCTGTTATATTCAGTGCCTGTGCTCTATTTTTAGTTTGCCATATTTTTATTGAGGTTATTATTCATTTGAATCTGATTTTATACTTTTTCACAATAGGTAGTATATATTGATTTGATCTGAAAAGGCCATGTAGTTGCAGAATAATGCATTTTATACCTACAGTGTGTAGTTTTACTAATACTGAACAGTTTTGTGATTTTGGAAAAGTGGCAAGCTACATTATCTAAACATGTACTGCCTGATCTGCTACTTATTTGATTAAATTCTCACGTGGTTGTTTCCAAACTTATGGTAGCAAGAACAGAGATTATTTGGCTATGTGGACTTTCTGGTTTAACATTACTTTGCCATTGTAGAGTGATGTGTTTTTCTAGCATAGAGATACAGTATTGGACATTGATGCATCCCTGCTATTTCATTATGATAAATCACTTCATTAGTTTTTAAGGCGTATACAGTTTATTAATTTACATTAAAATGGCTAAAAGAAATAATGTAGCACCATGATAAAGAACATAACCTACACGCTGACTTTGTCTCTCATGCTAATACAAGTCTGCTTATCTCAAATGGGACTTTTTAAGCATACAAATGTGTCAAATTTGAATAGTGTATTTTGAAACTAAACTGTTTATGTTTTCGCTTACCTTGCCCTTACTCAGTTCTGCACTCTTGTGCCTGTGGACCCTGCTTGGGCAGATTCATATCTAGACACGTCTAGAAAGCCAAAACAGTTTATTTTAAAAGCTCACGTCTCGTTTGCAAAGTATCTGAAGATGCCCTGTGCAATTGTCACAGCTCAAGGTTGTTTTTGAGTGTCATCAGCATCATCTGAGAAATGAAGCAAATGAAACAAAACTATAGAAAACCTGTCCTGCTCATTTGTCCTGATCAGCACACAGGGTTTGGCATTGTTGAAGCGGTTATCATGGCCAAGGCAGGATCCTCCCGTTACAATATGGTTTTTGTTAAAACTCATCAGCGGGATGCAGGCACGTCTCCCTCTCCCTTCGGCTGCCTTCTAACCGGGGCTGGCTGTAAGGGCCTCACACACACACACTCTTGCTCCCACACACATACATAGCGACACGTCTCAAAGCTCAGAAGAGAAAGCTGTGCAATGTTGATGGCAGTGTCCAGTCCTCAGGCTCTCCAAGGCTTGCTAAACAATCTCCTAAAGCCACACACACACACACACACACACACACAGAAACGTACTTTTGTGCACACAGACAAGAGTCCACACTTGCAGGGTGGTTCAAATCCACACCATAATACACAGGCGTACGTGCACACATACTCACACACCTCTCGGATTGACCAGAAATGCTGTATGTATTATGTACTGGAACTACAGGGGACAAGGCAAACTCAGAGTGAGTAAACACTGTCTGGGAGGAGAAAGTGAGACGGGGGGATGGAAATAGAGTCAAGAACTTGAGGAATGGACAATATTTTGTTTTTTCCCAAAGATCTGGTCAGTAATCCAGCACCAGGAGCAAAGACACGGGGAGAAACAAAAAAAATAAATCAATCTCATATCTTCTCAACCTTACTACCTGGAAGCATTTCTATGTTCCAGGTAATGAAAAAACTTTTTTTTCGCTTACATCTAGTGACACAGTTGTGGCTCAGGAGGTAGAGTGGGTTATCCACAAATCGCAGTATTGGTGGATCTACATGTCTCAGGGTCCCTGAGCAAAATGCTGAACCCCAAACTGCTCTCAGTGGTCAGACCAGGACCTTATGGCAGCTCACTGCCATAAGTGAGTGGCAAATTTTTAAGGTCTTAGGATAAAAGTGCTATATAAATGCAGTACGTTTGGAATATACATCTCTGAGATTTCTGCCTCCACCCCAATACAGTGAAGTTGAATGAAAGTTCAGTGCTCAAAACATTGAAAAGTTTGAATCGAATTCACCATCACTGTCTCTGTTTCTCTTCGTAATTTGCAAACTTCACTGCGAACATTAATGTGACATTTCTGTGCTCTGTAGATTATTTTAACATCAATGTCTTAATGCTTTCAACATTTCATTCACCTGCATTATATTGGGGTGAAGGCAGAAATCTCAGAGGTATCTGCATGACAAAATGTACCTGCATTTTAAACTGGCCTTTCATAAAAGCATACATGGACACTGGATGCCATTAGAATCCAACTTTAGTCTATGGTTTTGTGGCAGCATCTATGTGTAATAATAATAATAATAATAATAAAGTTTATTTATAAAGTTTATTTATAAATAAAGTAAGTTATAATACTCAACATAGTGTTATGATACTCAACATAGTGTATGTATGATACTCAACATAGTGTTTCAACATAGTATTTTGTGTACATTTGTAAAGGTCTTTACAGAGCACCTCGGGTTGGTGTTCTGAATCCAGCTCCTCCTGTCCACATGTCGAAGTGTCCCTGGGCAAGACACTGAACCCTAAGTTGCCCCCGGTTGTGCGTGCTACGCTGCCTGTCCCTGACCAAGACAGGGCAGGGCATGTTCACTGGATTTGGTCCCCGGTCGCCGTAGAAGGCTGACCACTGCTCCAGCTCCCCTCGGAAGAAGGATGGCCGGATGGGTCAAAAGCAGAGGATACATTTCCACGTGTGTGTTTGAGCATTGTTCTCTGCACGTGTGTATATGTCTATCATGATTGACCATTAAACGACCGAACAGTCCAATTATTATTATTATTACTTAAATGACATCAATAAACACATCTGAATACACACCGACATCACCCCATTCCCTGGAACTCCTGCTCGATTGCCAGGCTGCCAGCCTTGCAACAGATCAATCATAGATCACAGCTAATGTCTCCCTTTACGGCACCCTGTGATTGCCCTGTTATTATAGCACTAATTATGACTATCATCATTATTATCATTTCTCTATTACAGTTCATTACTCCAGACCCGAAAGAGGATGGTATAATGGTCTAAGTGGCAGTTATTCCATTTATCGATTGGTGGGAGGTTGCAGGCCTTGTTGCATGCTGTTTTCTCTTCTGACTGAAGCTGTCTGAGTGCTGACAAGGCTCACGGGCCATTCCAGCAGTTACCCAAAGGTCTGACCAACTGGGCTATAAATTGGCAAACTCTCAATACACCTAACGTTAAGTAAGAGATGAAGGGAAGCAAATGGAAGTTCTCGTCTTCGCTCATAGCTAAACAAGTATCTGCCACCAAATTTTTTGGAAAATCAATTTATGCTTTTTCTATTCAAAAACTTAATTCAGTTTGATACCGCTCACAATGCTGTACACTGCATGTTTGCACAGGAGGATTTTCTTCAGCCAGATTTATGTTGGCCTAGAAAGGCGTTAGCTGTTTTAGCATGTTGTGAAAGTTACATCGGAGCTACCATCTTTTCCAAGTCTCATTTGACAGAGACTACCAGGTAGTATCTGCCTAAAAATAAAATAGTGTACACATTTTAAGGCCCATTCTGTGGGTAACATTGCAGATCAAATCAAGCGCAGTTGATGTTTACTCGAGAGGTGTCTCAGCAGTGTGTTTCATCACACCCACCCCTTTGCAAACACCCTGAGGCAATCTCGACACACTTCCTCACTGGAAAGCACAAACAGACTGGGCTGCCCACACTCGCGCGCTAGCAGACGGATGGCTCACTAGATAGGGAGACTGTCCCATGTCTGAAAGGTGAAGAAATTAGAACAACCGCATCCTCTAAATAGCTGCTGTCTCTCACAGTCATCAACCTTAGTCAGCGACTGACTCATAACCTTGTTTGTCGTATGCCAGACGCACAAGCTGTACCAATGTGATTAAGGACAGAAAGAATGTCGCATCACGCTGCTGGCAGAACATAATTTCTCTCCAGAAATGTCAGGTTTTCGTGAATCAAGACAAATACACTTATGGTTAGATTGTCAGCCATGCGTTTTAGGAAATAATGCTATAAGCTGTGAAAGAGTTTCATAAGCCATACGTTTTTCCCAGCTCATAGAGGCACAGTAACACAATACTCATATGACAACAGTGAACTTACATAAAGTACAATAAATAACCTTATCTCGCTCGCCCAATGTTAGCTGGGATTGGCTCCAGCCCCCCCCTCCCCCCGCAACCCTTCGGGATAAGCAGTATGGATAATGAATGAATGAAATAACCTTATGTTAGCCTGCAAGTGTGATGTAATTCATAACAAACTACTAATTTCATCATTAAAAATGTTATTGGGAATCATCACAGGACCCAATTATAAAGTCACAAGTGTGATGTGTTGCCTCTGACAATGAGTCCACTCACTCGTTTTTTTCCCTCACAATCTCCAGTGGGTGGCCTGAATACAGCTTTGCATGAGTGAAATGGAATGAATATTGTCACAAAATTAAAAAATTTATGCTTCATCTTGCCACATTTGTTTAAGACATATTAGTCTTAATTTCAAATACTGTACATCCAGCCAGAGGAAGCGTTTCATTCATCATATGGGCCTTTACATTGATGGCAGGAATTTGTCAAGATGTGTTGTGATGGCAGAACAGCTAAGAAAAGCTTTCAGCCAGATACCAATATCATGAAAACTCTTTGTTTCCCTCCCTCTTGATGCTTTTCTTGTTTTCTCTTTAGACTTATCATGATTAAGTAAACTGAATACAATTTTTCCCACCAAGCAGATGACCATCACATACACAGATTCTTCTACCTGCAACCGTACTGACAAAACATGTCTTAAAACTACCACCAATACAACAAACCAGCAAGCAACTCACTACCAGCAGTACAGTAAACCAAATCTGCCTTACTACTTTGCTACAATGTGAGAAGAACACTGAGATGAAAGCACCGAAAACCTCAAAAAACAGAATCTCCAAAGCTTCGCCAGCTGACTAATCTGACTGACATAATCTCCACGAATAACCGAAATGCAGTAGAGCCTTTTCAAAAAAAAATTAAGTTTGAATGAATGAGAACTAACACTTTATTGGTTCAAACTATTCAAACGCAAGCCTATGTGGCCGCGTCCTCAACTATATTCTAGGAATGACATTGTGTTCATTTGCGGTCCCTCCACTGCCTCAGTGACAAGCTGGTGATTTTACTGTAAGGCAGGTGAGAGGCAGCAAACAGCCTCACCTTTATCCACAATTTTTGCCACTGTGGTGCTGAATCTGAAATGCTTCCACACATTATTTGTCAGACGGTTTGGTGCCGCGATTATCTTTTCAGCACGGCTTGCTAGTTTTCTCCATTTTGCGGTAACAAAGAGCAGTGGCCACGGCAGCCACAGAGACACCATGCAGAGTCTGCAGAAACAGTAATAGGTCAGCATGGGTTACGTGTGTTTTCACCTACACATTTCAGGTTGCAGTGTACCGCACAACAAAGCTCGATAATGCAGAATACATCCAGCTGGTGCTGCTGTGGTGCTATCCACGGGCGAAATACCGACACTGAATTATAAATCTATTCCTATGCCAGATACAGAAGCGTAACTTAAGAGTCATATATATGACCTCAGTATCCATAGCTTAGCGCTCAGTTTCAGCTAAATACATTACTTCAATTAAGTAAATCATAAAATAAATTAAAGAATTTGGGACTGTGGGAGTGTTTCACCTCTTAAAATCAGTATGGCATTGTTGGAATTAAATTTCAGATTATGTTATTATATGACAATAAATAAAGATTATGATGATGGCTCACAGTCCACAGGGCAAGAGAGGAGAAAGGAGAGGAGAGTGAGAAATCTCTGAACAAATTTCCTGTTGGCCAAATCCACAGCTGACTGAATACAAAACGGCTCCTCTCAGTCGGCTACAATTGTTTTTTCTGCTTACTTTCTTTCTGTTTACCAATTTGAATACATTTTTAGGTTATCGTTGCCTTTGAGTAGTTGGTAGACACTACCTCATGATACTGTGTGTGTGTGCGTGTGTCTGTTACTTTTTATACTTTTTTTCTGTAATTCATTTGACTTCGGTGACAGGGAATGTTTGTGTGTATTCTTTATTTTGCATACTTTATTCCACTTTAATGTGTGCCTCATTGGCCATTAAGTCAGAATTATTTCATTTATAACTGTGGGAGTTGATATTGCGAGGCACTGTCAAAACAATCGTATAAATCAATAATTTGTATTGGCACAATCCTCTGGTCTCACTGCATTAAAAGGGTTTTGACACACTAAAATCAGGATTGGACAAAGATTGGACCACTTTCTTTACATGAATTTTGATTCACATGTAAAGAAAGTGGTCCAATCTTGTTTCTTTCAACTGAGAAACATTGCCAAAATCAAGTCTGTTCTGCCTTTTGAGGATCTAGAAACAGTTATTCATGCCTTTGTCTCCTCCCGTCTTGATTACCGTAAAGCACTATTGCACCAGTTGGTGCAAAATGCAGCAGCTAGACGAATAGCACACATCACACCAGTGTTGGCTGCACTGCATTGCTTACCAATTGACAGTCGAATTGATTTTAAAATTCTTTTAATCACTTACAAAGCAGTTACATGGGCTGGCCCTGTTCTATATTTCTGAACTATTGTGACCCCTTGCATACACACACACACACACACACACACACACACACTTTGCTACATCAATCCAATGAATGCATTGCTTATTACATGTCAAATGAGATACTTTGCTCACTTACTTTCATTATTTTCCTGTCCCGTGCACACAAATTACAATTACACGTTCCCATCCGTGTGAAACATTTTATAACAGTTAGTCTAGACTAATTCATTAACAAACCCATTTTAACACCATTTTATCACCAAAAATGTTTAATTTGATGCCTATAATTATACATGTGCACATTGGGAGGAAATTATATTTGCAAATTCCTTTGTTTAACTGCTTACATTTTGTATTTTGTAAGTGACAAAACAGCATCATGCCCACACACACATATTATACACACACAGTATACAGTTCATAGCCTACAACACACTGACAACATTTTTAATAGTCACTAAATACCAATGAGTCAGATGTTGAGTTTGTAGGCTTTCAAAAACCACCTCCTGGCCCTGCAAATAAAAACTACAGAACTATCCATTCAAATGTACCACCTGTAATTATTATTACCGTATTTAGCAGTTTATTGCATAACCACAATCTCTGCTTTAATTAGCAAGCTTAGCTCCCTCTGTTACGATTTACTGTTTGTGCAAATTTGAGGCTACTGTAATTGAAGAGGACACAAATGAAGTGGGCCTGTGCCAGAAACCTGATCATGTGACTGCAGCTATTTGGCTGCTGATAGTGGCTGACCTCTCGTATATTTCACCATGGCACATTAGGAGTGACATTAGCTGCCGTATGTACTCACTGGCAATAGAGAGACAGCGGCACAAAAGAGAAAGAGCAAGACAGAGAGGGATAGCAGTAGTTTACACCATGCCAAGTACATTAACATATCCATCTGGTGTCTCATTCTTCCTCCGCCCCCACTCACCCCATTGGCCCCTGTTGCCACCATCACTAGGTTAGAGTTGGCCCTTCCAGGACAAGGTCATGTTGTTGGCGTGTGTTATGAATATGCCACCTGATCCCAAAGGTGCCTGTAGGGCCATGGCGCACCAGCATCCTGGCAGGGTGGCAGTAGTGACTCTGTAGTGGTAAGCTGACAGGAAGCAAGGCTGTTTCGCGCAATCTGTGTCACACATGCACACACAAAGTAACACCTTTCTTTGTCCCATGTCTTTACCTTTCTCTCCCCTTACCCCATCTCTCTCTGTTTTTGTGTCTCTAAATCACAACTGTCAGGATATAAGCTCATAGCAACAATAATTTGATGTGTTGTGTTTGCCACAGCAAGTGGCAGTCCCTGCAGTCTCATAGTGTGCAACACAGTGCAATGTGGCGCCTACCTTTATTTCTATAAGACAGAGAGAGACAAACAAATGGACAGATGGCATGACTGTAGTACAAATAGCCAGAAACATGTGTAGGAGTGAGGAAAGGAGATAGAGAGAGGCAGAGAATGGAGAGGATTTGATATAATTTATTGAGTTAACCCTGCAAACCTTGTAGCTCAAGTGAGTCCATGCTGTGTAGTGCATTATCGTTATAACAGAGAGCAAAACTCAAGCATTGTCTAAAATTAAAATCACATCAGTGGAAAAATCAGGTCAAGTGTTACCTTTAAGCATATGGTTTCTAACCTATAGCTCTTCATTTATCACTTTGACCCACTACAATCTTGTCATCCTGGGAACTGGGTTTGTAAGTTTTATTTATAGCAGGTGCTATAAGCCATTGCAAAGTTTCAATTTATATAATTGATACCCATGGAATGAATGAATGAACGTGTGTATACACACACACACACACACACACACACACACACACACAATTCAGACCACTCCAAATTTTCCAAAGTTAATTTTACTCAAACACATACCTATAAATAGTGAAACCAGAGAACTGATAATTTTGCAGTGGTCTCTTACTTTTTTCCAGAGCTAGCTGGCTGGCTGGCTGGATAAATATTTGCATTGCCATGAGAAACAAGCCCCCAACATATCATTGAGACACAGGATTTTGTTCAGCCTGGATGGCACACTGTTCCTCCGTCTGTTGCCCTGCGTGAACTTTGAATTAGCTCCTCTAGATCCAGCATCCTTTTGTGATATGAAAGTGAAAATGACCCTTGAGGATTTTTGATGCAGGGACAAAAATATAAAGAGTGAGGTGCTGAAACATGCAAACATTTTGACCTATCAGTATGAGTTGAGTTGATTCAATTAACAAGGGGAGAGACAGATGTGTTTCTGCTGAGTGTTTGTATTTCTTTGCCCTCACCTTTTTATATATACACACACACACACACTTTTTTTGCTATGTGTCCTTTATTGTTCGGTCTTAAATGCGTTACTCTGCACATCCTACCCTTCTCACGGACCTCATACCCCATCAGAACCATAGATGATTTTTTATATGCTGTCAACCCTCTGCCAACCTCTATGCTTTCTCCTTATCATATATACACAAACACACACACACACACACACACACACTGCACATCTCCATAGTGTTAAACTACCTCTAGATCAAGGAAACAGACAATTAAAGTAATAAAATGGAAAAAGACATCAGAAAAGAGAGCTTTTCAGAAAAAAATAGGTAAGTGCATAATTTGTATGCAGATGGTACTGATTTGTCACTGCAAGCTTGTTTTAAAAATGACCAGGAAGCTATCATGTCACAGTTAAGAGCTTGGCATAATCAAAACTGAATTGGCAGCTCTAACCTTTTGAAATTTCACTAATGCATGACCCAGAAATCAACTTTTTTCCTTGCCACGGTCTGGTGGGCCTGGCGGCGTGCAGACATTAAGGGATCGTTGGCGAGTCCAGCTTTCACTGGACAACATACTCACCTCACTTTACAGGTGAAGCTCAAGAATTTTGCTCATTAAAAATTGTTCACCCAAACATGAAACTTGATGATAAACTGTTCATCTTAATGTCAACCAAAATAATTTGGGATATAAATATCCATAAAGCCCACAAAGTTTGCTAGCATTGCTCCCCGTCAGCCCCCTCTTACCCAACTAAAGTGAAACTGAAACATGTAATTTAGGTCTCGTCGTTGGGGGAGAAAGGTAACCATAATTACTTTACTTCATAAACAGCATCCCGATTCCCTCAAAGCCAAACGTATGTCTTACAATTTGAAACATCTGGAGAAGTGCTTGCTAACTTCCTGTGTTTAATGTATTCATACTGTACATACTTCAGTTCAGCTGGCATTAGAGTGTCTTTATATTCCCACTCATTGCTTCCTATGCATAAGTGACCATAACTGTCACCCATACATATTATAATTAGTTCCATTACTATGAATTCCTTACATGGTGGATATTTCTTTGTGTTGAAGCCAACAATGGTGATTTGGGTCAACAAGAGAGCCACATTTTTGCATACAATTCTCACCTGGAGCAGTTTTTAGATGAATCTGCTTTATTTGCATTGCTGTTCCATTGTTCTGTATTTTTCTCTCTGCCTGAGCATTCCTCTCTGTCCCTCCTTCTGTGGGTGGTGAGGTCAAAGGACAACCTTCATACATTCATTCATAAGAGCCAACTGGATGAAGGGCTTCAAAAATATTAGCTTAACTCTTAGCTTTCTCTCAAGCAATGGCTCTGGATGTTTTTGTTTTGTTCATTTCACTTTGTTAAAAACTACAGCTTATGTGAACACCAATTCTACTTATTCAACACAAAATTAGAATTCTTATTGTAAAATTGAGAAGCAGTGTTCTCTTTCCATAGGTAAAATGCATTAGTCCATAAAATATATACTTAGGCTGCTTAAGAGGCTTGAGATTATATGTATTTACTAGCAAAGAAATCAGAGGTTTGGATAACAAATTTTTCAGAGTCACGGGGATTCTTTGCAGACTGTTGATTAAACCCTTCACATGTTTTCATTCTTTTGTTGCCCATCCTATGTCTTATACAAGTAATGTTATGCACCTGTGTTATGTGGTGACATGATAGTGGCAGGAAAAGGAACCAATAGCAGGCAGCACAGTCAGTCAAAGTAGTTCATTAAGGGAAACAAAAAGACACTAAGTAAGTAAGGTAAGGCAGGTGGGTGAAATTATGTCCAAACACAAAACATAAGGAACTTCCAGAAACTAAAAAAGAAAGCTCCAACACACAGGCAGCATGCCCACACACAGCCACGCAACAAGAACAATGACAAAGTACACCTGAACGGGGGAAGGCTTAAATAGACAGCACACTAACGAGGGAACACGAGACAGGTGAACACTGAGGGCAGCAGACTCTGATCTACAATCAGAGACACGCAAGGGAAAGCACAGACAGGACACATGTCAAGATAGAACAGAAAACACACCCACACACATAGACCGCGACAACCTGTCCAGGAGTCCAGTTTTCTTTCTTTCCCTAGCGTAAACACGAATTAATGAATTAATGACATTGTATTTAAACAATTCTGGCTGGGCCCAATTTCCTGCCAGATCCCCGACCATCTAATCACATTCATGAGCTGAACTTGAATTCAATTCTGCCTTGATTATACAAGTGGAAGCAGCAGATATGAATTCTATGACAGCAGGATTGTTAGCTTAAAAAAAAATATCAACAGCCGTGGCTGAGCAAGGTCATTCCCGGCTCAGCTGCCACAGTGACAGTTGCAGGAAAGAGGTTGAATCCCATTCAGAGTGATGACTGCTTGACAGCAAAAACACACAACTTCCCTCCTATTCTCCCTCAGAATCATATCCTCATCCCCCACATGGAATATCACTGTCATGAAGTAAAACACATCCTTCTCAAATACCTCATGTCCATCATTTCTATGATCATTCTAGGGTCGCAATAATATCCATTCCTTCTTTCTATTAACATTACCCTCTGTAATCTTTGGTAGCAGAAACTGAACTTTGCCCTGAAGTGAATTTACTTATAAAAATATGTATGTATGGGATATGAAATAGTGATCGTGGAATAGCTAGTCTTTTGTTTTAACCAAGGAACCTCGTTTCAAGCCTCCGTGCTGAATTGTCCTTGAGCAGGATCTGTTGGTGAACCTGATGCCTGACCTGACTACAGAGATATCCAAAATAAAAGATCTACACCCCATGTTTTTCCCACAGTGCTCTTTCAACTGCAAGTCAAAGAGAATGAGAAAGAAAAAGAAATGGCAACCTACTGACTTGAGCTAAGCAGCAATACTGTTTGCTATTGTAATCTTATGCACAAATGTTAGTTACTATGCACTTTGCTAACTGTGAATGGGTTGAATCATGTGGGCGAGTCATGTGAGCTGTCAATCACAGATGCCCCCTGTATGTTGGAGGCCTTATGTTGCTAGAGGTGTGCAAAGTAGGGCAGACATGGGGCAGCTCTGCAAAGTCAAGTCTAAAGAGTCAATGAACGAGGTTAAAAGAGTAACATTTCTTCTCATGATGTTTTCTGTTTGTTATAATGCACATTGACAGCTTTATTTTGGAAGGATCACACAATAACTACATGTATGTAGAATGGCAAGTAACTTCATAATTTAAAAAATGTTGTCATTTGACCGTCATTTAATTTACTGGGTGGTGTGATGTTTAATTCAGTTATTGGCCCCGTTTACAAGCACACAACAATACAACAAGTTCCTTAAAACCTGAGAATATCTCCATAATAATCCCATCTACTCTAAAGATTGTAACAAATATATTCAACTCTGATGTGCTCAGATAATATTTTGATAAAGCCATAGGCCTTTATCAATTCCACATATTCAGTATTAGTTGGAGAGGTTGGTCTTGAGAGAGCCCAGTAATTCAAATTGGAGACATACTTTAACGCTCACATAATCAAACAAAATTTCAAGAGACCTTATTTGGAGGGATATGAAACACGTTTAAACTACCTTTCATCCAACATAATTAGCTCCATAAATCAACTGGTGACATGCTTTGTTATTGGTTGTTTATTCATGGTAATTCTAAAGGATATATATGTTTTGCTGAGATTACAGTTCATGGAGAGCCAGATAGTAAGACCTGAGAAGCTGACTTCAAAGAAAAGAAATTTAAATGAATTCAATGACACTGGTTGGTCCAAGAAGGTTTGGTTTTATTTCACCTGGACACAAATCTGTGGTTCTGATTTTGATTATTTTATGCAGGAAAGTGTGGTATTTGGCAGATTTGATCAGCATTAACCATTCTCACAATATTCAGATTTTGCAATGCAAAAGGTTTCCCTGAATCTTGGCTTTTTGTTTTCATTATTAATTAAATGTGATGATTGCATATTGTGCCATTTCGATTACATGAGAGTGTTTGTGTGTGTGTGTTCATATAAGAAGGACAAACCCTCCTCTATGCTGTAGGACGGCAGCGGCATCAGCATTAAGCATTAATCAGAGAGAGTAAATGTGTATGGACAAGGTTTCACCTCACACACTGCTAACACAGTCTGAGCACAGACAAATTGTTCATATTCAAGTTGCCCCCTAATGTCATTTTCTAAATTCATTCTGACATGGGAGCTCAAAATGAAATGAAAGCCTACCACTTTCATCATTGTGTTATCATTTCGCACCCATTTCTCTCAGTTTCTCCTCCACATTGGTCTGATTCGTTTCACCTCATTCCTTAAACAGTGATTCACCTTCTCCCATGCCCACTGGAATCTTTTTATATCCAAACCATACATTAAACATGTACTACGTCAAGCAAATGCTGCATTGGTGTCACAAGCCTCCAATAAAACTGCACCGTTATTCACAATATGATAACACAAAATAGACAGTCACCAAACATCCTGTGCCCTCCAGTAATACCGACATCCCAGTTGAAATTGAACAGAATAGGCTGTACAATAAAACAGCACAGATGAGACATGTGCTCTTGCTGTTGAGTATTCAGTTCAGAATAAGATTACTCTCATTCACAGTAATTACAGTTTTATTTTACAGGATCTGGTATCCTGCACTTGAAAGGAGATGTACAGTATCCCACAACAACTGACATCCTTTAAGTGACAAGCTAACCAAAGAAAATTTCACAGTGATTTGATATAGCTTATGGTGATATAACCTAGTATTATTGTATTGCATATGGCTTTATTGCAGCTGTGGCAGGAAGGGGGCACTATTGGTGCTTGAGCTAGCCCGAGCAAGGGCCAAGCTCCACCTGAGCACCCTGTAGATTTTTGATAGAAATGCTTTTAAAACTTTAGGATAAAAAGTTACGATAATAAAGTGTTATTATTTCATGTTCACGTTGGCTGCAAAAGCTCATTTGTGGGAGGGACAAAGTTTGGATTTGGTCAAACTGGGACCCACTTGAACAACATACACCTACAAAAACAGCTTCTCTACAGCTTCTCTGCAGGAAAGCAAATAAGTGTATTCACTAAAATGTCAAACTGGTCATGTAAAAACAGCCTGAAACATGACAAAACAAGCAAAAGAGTCACTGTTGATACATAGGGGGAGCTAGTCTCAGACCGAGTAACGTGAAAAGGCATCATTGTTGGGTAACGAATTATCTTAGAAGGTAGGAGCAAACAAGCAACCAGGAATCGACACATTTGTCAGAATCCAGATTCTCATTAGTTGCCTACAAAATTACTCTTAACCAAAACAAAATTATTTCATTATATTATGATGGACAAACAACAAAAGCATTTATATGGAACAACAACTTTCACAAGAGCCCAACACAATGTCCACATTAGAGACAAAATATGCAGTTGCCACATTTTTGGCAAACATTACAAAATGGTGCAAAAAAAAAAACATTCTCTATACCAAATATTCTAACCCATCTATTTTTGTTAACAGGGAACACGCACCATAATGTTTTCATCTTAACCATGGATTCCAAATAATTAAAATAGATACTGCATGAATCACATAACACACACACACACACACGCTAATGAAAGAGAACACACAAGAGGTTTATAGATGCTCTGTAGGATGTTCAATCTCATTAGACGTGCTTCCTTATGAATAACACTGAATCAGAAGGAATTACAGATTTCTGTGTGTGTGTGTTTGTGTAACGTCTGTCTTGCCAGAACAACAGTGGGAAGTGCCAATTGGTGAAAAATGGGCACCACCCCTCCTCGTCCTTCTCCTATTGATTTAATCTCCATCCCTTTGCCACATCTCCTCCCAAATCTGTCTCCCCAAAACACATCTGAGGACAATCCCATCCACTCGGGTTTTGTTCGCATGACTCTGTGAAATAAGCATAAATAACCATGATGGGAGGTCCGAATAGTTTCTGGGAGATCAGTAATTCTCTTGGCTGGTGAGAGGTGAGATTAAGCTCCCTGCATACAGACCTGTAGCACTACACATGACCTGTTCACTTTCCCTTCTTCTATAAATGACATTTTCTTAACCACCACAACTTACACTAAATAATAATTCTGGTCATATTCTTTACTTTGAACAAATGTACAGTAAGTCGAGTCGAAATCCGCAACATCTGCACCCGCTGCAGTGATTAGTTTATCAGAATGGTGGACAGCACAGATGGCAGAGTTGTTGAAGTTGGTTTGTTTGTTTAAAACTGCACTAGATAGTGGGATGTGATAGTCTTTGGTTCAGGAAGTTCAGTTAATGCATAAAAATAGATACATGGTATGAATGTTGGTCTCTTGGTCTCTCAGCATGCAAATGTACATGACTGTGAAAATGTACGGCTGTCACAAAGTGGAAAGCCTTGTGCTTAGGTTGTTGTAACAAACTGGTAAACTGGAATTGTATTTTCCTGAAATTCTCAAAGCCTTTACATTTCTGCTCCAAGCATTGGGATTTTTTCCTTGGCTTGCTTTCCCATGTAAAATTTTCATGTGCAAGGTTTAGGGCGTAGGCCTGATCCCTACTGATTGGAAAGCAGCCTGTGTCTGGAGGTGCGATCATAACAGAGTCTGTCTGAAGCCCGTGGATTTTCTCTGGTGGCAGGCTTACCTGAAATACAGCTTCCACAACTGGCATCTCCCGGCTGTCGCATCAAGGTTTGCCGCAATTACAAACCTCTTCAAACTCTCTTGTCCACTTGGGAGGGCAGTAAATGAGAGCAACCGAGTAGAAAAAGAAAAAGTTTGTTCCTCACGCACGTCTGCAGCTACTTCCCACTCTGCACACTTCCATCACCTCCCCCTCTCAATCTCATTGTGCTGGCAAATTAAAATTCACGGGTTGCCAAGCCATCCATTCTCCCTCCACTGCTTAATTGTCTCGAAAATTGAGGAGATTACCGGGCGAGATTTATGTACAAATAAGAATCTGTCAGAAACCTGGCAGTGTATACCATGACATACATACACACAGAAAGAGAGAGACTTGATGATTTGGGAGCTGTGGGCAATGGCCAACATTGGATACCTCAAATCCAAACCTTTATTCTTTTCAATTCTCCCCTTTCTGTATATCACGCTGAGCAATGCAATGCTTGCAAGAGCTGGACAAAACACTGGCGAGAAGATGATGTTTTGATGCTGATCAGCATCCTCT
The DNA here is from genome assembly GCA_036023855.1 of Gadopsis marmoratus. Classification (NCBI taxonomy): domain Eukaryota; kingdom Metazoa; phylum Chordata; class Actinopteri; order Centrarchiformes; family Percichthyidae; genus Gadopsis; species Gadopsis marmoratus. The sequence goes on along the minus strand of JAVQJF010097573.1, from coordinate 33,057 downwards.
TTGTCTGCATTAATGTCACTTCCTAACATGTATTCTCCCTTGAACATCAATGTCACGCTGCAGCGCACCCACAATCATTGTTAATGTTAGTGCCAACAACACTGGACTCAGCAATTTTCTAAGGAGATTAAGTATTGGCTGCTCAAAAACTCTGCAAATGTCAGTAGGTGAGGTCATTAACTTATTTACATTTAAGTATATGCTACATTTAGATTGAGTATGGCAAATTGTTGGATCAGACCTCTTTGGATTAGACATGTAAGTAGCATAAATCTGCATAACTCATAGTCTGCATTCACCACCAAATGTTTTGGCCATCAACGCATACTGTTGCATTATAGTTGTAAAACAATTCTTTCTATTAGTCACTTAAATAAAGCTGCCAGGAGTTCATAAATCTAGTAGCGTGTTGCCAAGTTGGCAGCAATGGTTAGCAGCTGAGCTAACATTTGGCTCACAAGAGCTTATTGAGCTTGCGGCCAGTGATAACATTCCTACAAGCAAACATGAGCAGCAGTTAAAAGAATGTCAATTACTGGCTACTTGAACAACATACTGTATGCTATCAGTGAGTGTGTGATGCGCACTTGCCAGTTTTCCTGATCCCATGAATCATAGCTTCATGGTGTCTGGCACAGCCTCGCTCTGGAATGATTTGCCAACATCTTTGCTCCATACGCAACAGTTTGGTTAGTACTAAACAGACACGCAGACAACAAACTCAAAACAAACAAGCACGAAGAAATGCTTACCTTTAACGGTGCTCTGTCAGTGCTGCTCATCTTCTAATCGCTCAATGTCATGAAATGGACGGAAGAACGGACGAAACACTGCCACATTTAGCTTGCTGTCAGTAAAATCACAACACACCCCAGACACCACCATTTTGATGGTGGCCTGTGGAATATTGGAACAGGATCTCCATCCATTCATCCAATCAGGCAGGAATCAGGAAGGCAGCTCAAACAGTGATGTCAGACTGAAAAAATATGTTAAATGGCAATTCAATCAAGGATAGAATTTATCGGGGATCTTGAACAAATGATGACTAAATCTCCTCCCATTGGGATTCATCAGATAATATTAATAAATTAAACTTTCTCCTTGTTTAAATTTAAATTGTCTACCAGATCAACATTTCTCAGTTATTCTGTCAACCTCTTTCTACCACCACCCCATCACACACACACAGGTGCAGTAGTGATGGTTAAGGAGTTAACCGGTTCATTTGAGTGACTTAGTTTATTGACTCCCGAACTACTCTTTTTTTCTTTTCTTTTTTGAATAGTTCATTTCTTAGGGGTCCAATCCTGAGCCTGTTTAACTGTCACGTGAGAAAAAACGAAGCTCATACATTATTATTGTTGCGCAATGCGCATGCGTGGCCAAGATGAACAAATCACTCTCTGGGACGACTCGTTCCTACTAGTTGATATCAAAAGAGAAGTTACTATACGCTCATGAACGACACATCGCTAATGTGCAGGTGCATCTCCATGTGAGTTGCATGTTTGCAGGTTATGCGCAGGTGTGTGCTGAATCAACATGTTGTCTCCTGGGAAGGAGTCCAATGGGGCACTGTGATTATAGCCTTAGTAATGTAATCTCACCTCTTAGACTGCTGTCACGCAACCCCACCTATCCCCACCCCTCCTTCTCTCTCCTTCTCCTCCATCCACTCCTCATTTCATTCCAGCCCACTCCAGCTAAATCCAATTTGCTATTGTTTCAAATAAAGCCTTGTTTTTCTGTGCTCTCACCACTTCAGACAAAGTGGCTTCTGTTATTGCTCGTCCAATTTGAAATATTCCCCCCCTCCCCATTTCTCTATCCCCTCAGAGGTCCTATCTTTATTTCTCTTCAGGTCCACTCACGCAGTGATGCACAATAGGCAGTAGATGTGTAGCACAAGACACAGCAACTGAAAAGCTTTTACGCAACTATACAGAGCTGTTCTTTTGTAGCTTGAGAACATTATTGGAATTTTGTGTCCCATTGAACTTTTCTATCTGGTTTTGGGATGATGCAAATACTTGTACCCACTTTATTCATCTGTAAGTTTGTGATTGTGTGTGACGGTCGATGATGGTTTCTGAAGGCTAACACAGATACTTCTAGATTAATACTGCAGGTAGAATTTACTTTTCTTTTTAGTAATATACATTTGCATTTTGTAGCAGCCCCTCTTGTTGACAAACAAATATATCTAATTCAAGTGTGTGTGGGTTCAATGTCTCAATTGCAGTCCATGTTTGACACTTAAAGTGGTTTTGAAAGATCCATAGTTTTTACGGAAAGTTGGGGGAAAAGGTTCCCTAAAGAAGGAATTTTGTAGTTTTATCACATGGAAGCTTCATCTGAACACCTAAGAATGTCAGAGAAAATTGTGTTTGCCTTTTTTCAAGGCAGATAATCATTATTAATTAAAGAACGGGCAGGGAGAAAGAGCAGAGAGGTGGTCTCTTAATTGTTCAGTAAATGTATTGAATGAAAAGTTTTACTCCAACATTACTCACTCCTATGGGTCCTGTTTTTAATTGAAAACCTGCCTCTGGGTTGATGCTTATGGATGTGCTGTTATTGCATCGCCAAGCATTTGGCAGTAAAGAGGGCTTTTCCACAGTCTAGTTGTTGATTGATGCGAATTATAACCATAAAAATAACAATGTGGTGGTAATGATGATGACACGAATAATTACTGAAATTCTAATGGGGTATTGATGGTGGTAGTGATGATAGTGATGATGATGATGAAGACAGATGGCGATGTTGAACAGGAGTGTGTTTATGCCGGTTACTGCATACCAGCGCACGCTCACGCCTGCAGATAGGTGTAATTATTGCTGTGTGTTTGTCCATGTGTGTGTTCCAGGGGATGATGTATCTGGAGGAGCGTAGGCTGGTCCACAGGGATCTGGCAGCCCGAAATGTCCTGGTCAAGTCTCCCAACCACATCAAGATCACCGACTTTGGTCTGGCTCGCCTGCTGGATGTTAATGAGAAGGAATATAATGCTGACGGAGGAAAGGTAAATTCCTGTCATCACTTTGCAACACATGTAATTCAAATAATCCCACAAATAAACAAACAGCCTGTGTGTCTACAGTTGACCTTCTTTGAGCCTCACACTATACTGTGCAAGACTATAGCGGGTACTATGGAGCCCCTGGGGAACAATTTGAAATGATCTGAGTGGCCAATTGTAGTATATTTATTCTTAGCTATATTAAGAAGAAAGCATAAAGGAATAGTTTGACATGTTGGGACCTTACAGAGCGTTAGATGAGTGGATCGTTACCATTCTCATATCTGTATGGTAATTATGAAGCTATACAGCTAGCAGCCGCTTACCTACATCTAACGTCTTTCCAGAAACAGTGATTTGCCAGAAACAGTGATCTCTTACTGTGAGTTCAAACAGAACGTGAAGCTAATTTTAGAGACGTGGCAATTGCATGCAAAGTCAATGACAAGAGACAAGTAGACACGAGTTTGCCAGGGGGCAACTGAAACAAAGACGCATCAGCTGGAGTTGAAAATGCTTCATTTGCGGACATCCTGGGGCCTTATGTATTTGCTTCATGAATGCTGAAACTGTCTCCGCCTGTTTCTAAACTGAGCTAACCTGCTGCTGGATGTAGCCTGACACTGAATGAACAGATATGAGAGCAGTATTGATCCTCTCCTCTTATTTTCAACGAGAAAGCGAAGAAGCAAAATGTCAAACTATTCATTTAAAAATAAAAATTTCATTTACATTTGTATTAGGCAGATAAAAAATATTATTGGTGGAAATGTTTTAATATGAATTCCATTTCATTATTCTGTCTTAAATGTTTTAACGAATACGAATATTAATGTATGTAGTGACAATAGTACCAGAACTCTCAGTATTAATAAATAATTAGTAGTACTGTTAGTGGTTGTTTTGATGGTAGAGTGGCCATTATATTGTACTGTACTAATATGTACTATATTACTATTTGAACCTGCAAAGACCAACCTTGTTGTCTGCTTTTATTATCTGCTGTTTGATGTCTTTGGTTTTGAAGACTCATTGAGATACAATATTATAAAATGTTTCTATTTTGGACCATACCATTGACATATTGTAAAAGACAACAATAGACATTAAGATTAATTAGGCTTTTATATCCTGAGGGAGGAATTTAGTCCATCACAAAGGACAGTTTTAGTTGAGTCAGTGAGCTACTATTCTGCTCTATCGGGCCATTTTATTTACTTTTGTGGTAAACAAATACATCCTTGGAGCTCTCTGTACATTGGCTTCTGGTCTTTTCTAATCTGTGTTCATCCTTTTCCTCTTTTGTATTTTGTCCTCAAACCCTCTCTTCTCAGGAAAGCCTATTTCATCCTCTCTCACGGCCCCTTTCTGGTGTGTCCATCATGGTTTGTGTCAACGTTGAGTGTCCTGGTATTATCCCCTCCACTGAGAGAAAGACAGACACACTCTAACCTCCGACATCCCCCTCCCCTCAACGACCATCACTGTAATCAATAGAATTGGCCTTCAAATCTAATCACAGTGTAAAGCTGCATCCTCGACAGTCCTGCCATTTGCCCCACCGTATTCCAATACAGCTGGAGCTTGTGTGTGTGTTGTTTGTTTTCCTTCATTCTGTCATACCTCTCTTTTCTCTAACATGGTTTGCACAGTCAGTGCTGCCAACACATTGTCTGCAACACCTCACCAACAGGTGATCCAAGTAGAGTCTGAATCCAAAACTTGTGTCTTCAGTCTCCTTGTCGATTTCATTTAAAAAAATATAAGACAAAGAGGTTGTCAGTTCTTTTTCATCGCGAATGCTTCATGTACATCATATTGATGCTATTCTCCTACTTGACAGATGCCCATCAAATGGATGGCCCTGGAGTGTATCCACTACAGGAAATTCACTCATCAGAGTGACGTTTGGAGTTACGGTAAGCTTCAAAATCTTGTCTTAGATAACTTGTGTGAAGTGAACAAAACCAGTAGGGCCACAGTATTCTCACATATCAGACCGACCAAATAATGTTTCTTCAGTGGTAGACCTTTTAAAGTTTTTCCATAATTTTAAATAAACAATATGTAAGGGGTTTTACGATAAGTGTATTCAATATCTAAGTTTGATGTTGATAGAAAATTATAAGTGCATGCCTTCTAAACATAAAAGTAGCAGTATGTTCAGTGCTGAAGTTTAATGTGTTAATGGGTGTCAAATGCTGGATGGCCAAAAATGAACTCCAGCATAATGAGAGTAACACAGAAGTCCTCATCATTGGTCCTGCACATAGAACGAGGGGTTGTAGCAAATATTCCTGGGCCTCTTTTGTCAAATATCTGGGTGTCATGTTTTATTACAATTTAAAATGTGTCCAATTCTGTGGTCATTAGTAGTTTTTCTACATTGGGTCTTCAGCGAAAATAAAAAATCTTCTCTATTTTGGAGATGTGAAGACCATCTTACTTCTCTTCATGTGGAAATCAGTCAGTCGTGCCTATCTAACCTGCAGATAGTTCAAAATGCAGCAGCGAGACTCATCACTGGCACTAAAAAGAGACCAAAGACCATATCTCCCCTGTGTTAGCCTCTCTTTACTTAAAATAAAGTCCATGAAATATGGAATTTATTTCAAGATTATTTCATGTGTTTTTGAAACACTGCATGGGCTGACTCCGGCTTAGCCCTCCTTAGTCTTCTCTCTCCCAGTACTCTCACCCTCAGTCAAAGTCCAAATGATGGCTGAGCATTTTCCATTGCTGCTCCCAGACTATGGGACAGTTTACCCCTCACTGTCAGGTCTTCCTCATCTATTGACACTATTTGATCCTTAGTCTTAAGACCCTTATTTTTCTACAACCGTCCCCATAAATATTAATACAAATATGGTTGATTTAATTTGATCTGTTACAGTTATTCACCTACTTATTTTCATTTTAATTATTTAATTGCATTTGAAATGTCTCTGTAAAGCACCGCATTTTTAAATGTTCTCTATAAATAAATGAACTTGATTTGCTTTAACTATTTTTAAAGGAAATGCGATAGTAAGTGTCGTGTGTACGTGCACTGCAGTCTTAAATGGAGGGTTTTCAGCCTGCGGCGGAAGATGGGTGGTGACTCTGCTGTCCTGACTTCAGTGTGGAGTTCATTCCACCACTGCGGGGTCAGAACAGAGGAGAGCCTTCACTGAGATTAGCGGCCACGGGGTCCGCTGGGTGACAGAGTCTGCAATCGTCCAGGCAGAGAAGTGTAATGGTTGCACCAGAAATCAATAGCCAGAATACTAAGATGTAGGCAGACATAAGGGTAAAATAATGAAAAGGAATACTGCAGAAGTTAATCTGGTGAAGGCATAACTCGTGCATTGCGTGGGCCGTAAACTTCAGACTGCCTGCTAGATAGTCAGGGAATATATAGGTCTACGGCAACTGTGCAGGGTTTTCCACTGTCTCGATGATCGAGATGGACTGTTGATTTCCACTATTTCTTTAACTGTTTGACCACACGGTAATGACAATCACTGTAAAATGCAAACTGCGTTATCAACTCTTTTAACTCGTATAATATTAAAATCAGTCTTTGCAGCCATCAGCGCGTCAGCAAGATTAAAATCTAGAGGCCAATCTCCTCCATTACCCTTCAGTTTTAGGAGATGTTTCTGTCTAACAATGGCTCTTAAAGTCTTTTAAAAAGTGATTTTCTAAAACATGTGATAGATGGGTCATAACAAAGAATAATGTGTGTTTGATTAAAAGTATCAGTGTGGTTCAGTGCGTCCATGTCCCCAGTGGGCCTCTATGACCGGGGCTATTATACTGTCCTCTTATAGTGTGCATTTCCTCTGCTTACCACTCATTAGCTCATTAACACGCACATGATTAAGGCTAAAGAGTGTTGAAAGTTCAGAATGACTGATGACTTTCGAGACTCTGATTAGTTCCTCTCCTCCTCTCATGTTCTGTCCTCTTTTGACTTGTGTTCTCTTATCTTGTCCTCTCTTCTTTGCCCTTGTTTTGTTGCTTTCCCTTTTCTTCTGCTTGTGTTATGTTCTGTCTCTTCATCCCCTCTGATCTCTTCTGATCTCTCACATCTTTGCTTTTCCTCTTTCTTATTCTGTTTTTTTTCTTTCTCTCTCTCTTTTCTTCTTTTTTACTTGTTCCGGTCTGTCTTCTATTTTCTCTTTTGAATTTCACTTATTTCTCTTTCCATATCTTTACTCTTGCTTTATGCCCCCCTCTTTAAATCTCTTTACACTCATTTCTACTTGTCTTTTCTCTACTCATTCCTTTCTCTGTGAACATCTTTTCTTTCTCTTCTTCTTTTTAGGGGTAACCATTTGGGAGGTCATGACCTTTGGAGGGAAGCCATACGATGGGATTTCAACCAGAGATATCCCAGACCTGCTAGAGAAAGGAGAGCGTCTTCCTCAGCCACCCATCTGCACCATCGATGTCTACATGGTCATGGTCAAATGTAAGTAGGACCTGGGGGTGGGCAAAATAACAGAAACTCCTTACAATATAATGTAATCAAATGCAACACCAAGTCACAGCCTAAACAATTACCCTTGGTAATTCAACATCTTTCTCAACAAATATCTTCCATTATAAGTTACAAAAACATTTACTGCAAAACTTTAATATAGAATTAAAAAATATTGTACATTATTTCTAGTCTTTGTGTTCATCCACTCAAACAGTAGAAAAGGGATTAGATTTTAAGGGTGAAGAGAGGGCCAAATGGGTTTTAGTTGAAGTAGACAAAACCAATTAAGCTTTTATTGAGTGATTTTCAAAATGCCACACCAGCTGTTTTTGTACAAGAGGGTCTATTTGCTGTCAAAATTCAAGCCAGCTGCTATTTTCAGCTTTTTATCTATTCACTTGATGGTGTTACAGTATGAATGCCATGGAAACATCTCTCTGATAGCAATAGTAGCAAGAAACCCTTCAAAAATAAACAAGTTTCAGACTAGTTTTGGTAGCAGATGAATTAGGAAATCGTTTTTCTGGCCAGGTTTGTTGCCCTTATTGGACAGTCACTGTTGTCATGCCGTCAGGCTGTGGGGTCACAGGTGGCACTGTAACCTCTGGCCACTGCTGCCAGGACAGAAGACCTGGTACCAGCGCCACCCTGGCCTTGTCCTCTAGTGTCCAAGCTGCAGCCTCTGGCCCTCACTGTCACCTTGGCTCTTACTTCCACCCTGAACCTGCGCCAACCTGGCAAGCACACACACGCACACACAGCAGGGTGAGGTCACTGTCACCTGCCTGTTATCTGCCTTTCTTTTTGCAGCACTACACATGCAGACCTCATTTCGCCCAAATACACAGACACATGGTGCACTGCACACATGTGTTGGGGATGCACTTCCCAAAATTCACTTCACTACTCCAGGCTTTATTGGCAAGAAACTAGGTACCACGATAAAAGGTTATCATTTTTACAAAAGAAATCACTTTTATCTGTATGTTTGTACTTTGTAAAACCACGTCTGTGTCTTTCGATCTCTATCTCTTATTTCCCTGGATAGCTGGACGGGCTCTACTCAGGGCCAGATCACATGATTGCTTTGGCATCACACTCATGTGCTCACAGAGAAACTGGCAGAAGATCACATTACTCCATATGGCCAATCTAGTGATGAAACAGTATTTATCTTTAGATTGGAAAAAGTGATTACAATAAAGAGAACTTCATTAAAATTCTGTAATTGCTTATTATGGAACAAATAAGAATGTTGTATATAATGGAAAATGGTTTAAGTGGAAAATCTTTCAAGACCTTTAGAAGTGGGAATTTTTATTACCCGTGTTTGCATCTGTCTTAATATAAGTTTGATGATAAAATGCACTGACAGTCAGTTACTCACTCTTTACTAGACATACTGTATGTGTTGTTTAATCTTATTATTATAACAATATATTTGCTCGATCTTTCCAAATCAGTAGCAAGCATAACTAAATTTAGTGTTCACATTCATGCAACACATTCGTGATTTGGGCATGACTAGAAGGAATATTAATCTTTATAGGATGGTAGAGGTGCTGTAGTAGCCTTCTACCCAGTTCACCCTCTTACTCATACAGACCTTTCCTGTTGAATCACTGTAGCCACGTGTGCATATACTTAAATATGAATGAATGTTTTTCATCAAATAGCACAGAAAACATGGCAGACATATTTGACATGGCCTGCGTAGGCAGACCGTTTGACACCAAAGTGTGAAGAATAATGCTCTGCTTGATCACCACTGACACGTACCGTACGTACTGCACCTTTCCTCCCACTTAGGTGCAGTTAAGTTCACAGAGCGTCAAAAAATAACGTGATCTCGATGGGTGTAGATGAGGCTTTTGCTCCCTGCAGAGAATACCATGATGTGGGAAACCTTGCACATTAATAGGGTCAAATTTAAAGTCAAGGGCCACTGGGAAAACTATTAAATAATCCACAGATTTGAATATCTATATTTATATATATCCAGAACCTCAGCTCAGGCACTAACACAGACACATTTTTCAGGCTGGATGATTGATGCAGATAGTCGGCCCAAGTTCAAAGAGCTGGCTGCAGAGTTCACTCGGATGGCTCGTGATCCCCAGAGATATCTGGTCATCCAGGTAAGTAAACCTTGATGACATGCCTGTAAGATTTTTAAGAGGATCAGAGGATATTTATTTTTTCTAAAGTCTGTAAAGGATTAGAGAGATAAGCGAAAAGTGTCCTGTCTACCATTAGTGCTGATTTTTGTGTCATCATATAATATTCTGCTTATTATTAGGCAACATTTTATTCATACAGGGCTTAGGTTATTAGTATATTACATTGTATTCATTATAAATTATATTTTACTTATACATAATACACAATGTTTAAGTGGGAATTACTATTTAACCAATTAGTATGTTAAGGGCCTTAAATGTGGCAAAATGAAATACTGATTGGTTACAATATTTATTTATTATTAATTACTAATGCAAATGACTGATTACACACATGCTGTTCATCCGCACATGACTTGTCTCAGGGTGACGACCGCATGAAGCTACCTAGCCCCAATGACAGCAAGTTCTTCCAGAGCCTCCTGGACGAGGAGGAGCTGGAAGACCTGATGGATGCTGAAGAGTACCTGGTGCCCCACTCCTTCAACATTCCACCACTGGCATACACTCCCCGGACACACATGGAGTCCAATAAGGTATTTCCTTTTAAGAATCGTCTAATACTTTAAAGCATAGGTTCACCGTTTCTTAAGTCTCTTTTGAAACAATAGTTAGGTGCCTATCAGCAGCGCCAGAATGACTTTTGAAGTGGGGGGGACAAAAAGTCTTGTTGTCCCCCAGATTCCAGTGCCAGTGGTGCCCACATGTACAGTGAAACAGGTTTAGCTTGCTGTAATCATCCCTTCAGTTCATACTAACCAATAGAGGATTCCTTCCTAATGTGCTTTCAATGTAAATGATGAGGGAAAAAATCCACAGTCTTTGTTCTGTGCAAAGATGCATACAAAACATTATCTGAAGCTAAAGTGAGGCTTCAGCAGTCGCAGTAAGTGAGGGTCTTCCAAAGTTAAAGTCTATTTGCTATGATATTCCCTCTTTGTGTTTCTCTGGACAGTGTTTTCACTGATAGGCAACAAAAAGAGGGAATTTGTACCAAACAGTTTGGCTTTTCTCTGTTAGTTACTGCTGTGCAACAAAATGACAGTGATAGCAGTGCAGTCCTTAAGTGACTGGATCCTCCTAAGGTATAAAATTACTCTCCACATAGGCATTTACAAAGTTGGATTTGATGCTTCTTATGAATTTATAGCTTTAAGATTTTGTTTTGTTCAGGTTTTGTTGCACTGACTTCTATCTTTCAGAGAATTAAGATAAAAATGCAGAGGTATATAACATGCAGTAGCGGTGGGAACAGGTGGTGCAAATAGCCTCTGTTGCATGGGCTGTCTGTATACCAGCCATTTAACCTGATGTTATTTGAGATCACTAAAAGTTTTCAGTTTATTGCACCTTTGTTGAGCTCCAGCCTCCACAAATATCTGGACACATTTAGCTACAGTTCCTGGATAGATATCGGACTGAAATAGTGGGTGCAATAATGTCTGAAAGGCCAGCAAGTCTCCTTTAAAAGTGATTTATTTCCAGTGTTTTGTTTCTAAAGTGGCTTATTTGAGCAATCGTATAGCTTAATTTGTAATTCATTATAGATTATTATGTTTCTGTAAATTCTATAACACAGCAGGAGTGCTTTATGAATGCAAATTTTCTCCCCAGTAATGATTACACCTCCTTCCCTGCATTATCCAACCAGGAGGAGGTTTTTTACAGGAAGTAAATCAGACTACTAATAAAGGCATTATGATTAAGAAGAATCTTTGACTTCTTATTTCTTGATTCTTATGCTTGAACTGCATATTCATAGTCTGGCAGTGGAACATTTAAATGTCTCGAATCACAGATATCAAATCTACCCATCCCAAGTGTGTTGTTTGCTTCTGCATTTTTAAAGTGATCAAACGTTTATCTCTTGTTTCATGATTCAAGTTTCCCAACACAAGTAGTAAGTTAAAATGTTTTAATGATTTATGTTGCTGAGCCTCAGAAGATCCTGTCAGAATATTTTCTAAATTAAAGCATTCATTTAGATGTGACTAACAAAAATGAAAAGATGAAGATATAGTGGTTGGTCGTGTTTACCTGCCGACCAACAAGAGTAAACTGTGTCTTAATTAGTTAGTTTGTTAGTCAGCATCAACTTAAATGGAAAGATCTTATTAAATGATGATAATAGGCCTGGCTAGTTGTTTACCATTACCACAAACCGTGATGTTGTAAGTCCCAACATTTCTATGTTATTTTCATATTGCTCTTGTCCAGTATGTACTACCAGCCCAGCTGTCACACATGTTCATTTCAACTATCGACATTCACTCTCCTTGACCGAACCACCTCCACAGTCCAGAAATATATTTTTCTGAACTTATCTCTCATAATAATTATATCAAACATATAATGAAATGGTGAGTCAGTACATGCAGACACACAGATTTCTCCTAGTGTATATAACACAAAGGCTACTTTGAAGTATGCATACTTGAACAATATGAAGCCCCTGTATTAATTTATGTACTACTTTTTACTTTGTATATTTTTATTTTCTTGCCATTGTTGTTTTGTAGACTAAATTAGAGTGATTTAGTTGCTTATCTTTCAATTTTACTCTTTTATATTTCCATTTCTTTTTGAGTATAGCAGCAGGGCGACTGAACCATGATGGAAAAGGAGATAATATATAAAGTCACAGTAGTCATTCCGATAATTTCGATGGTCTCTAAAGTGAAGTGGGAATGAGATTTCTCAGTGTGTACTGCAGGACTCTCCTGTTCAAGCACAAAAGATTGAGATCTCAAAACAGAACTCACACAGCTCTCAGTTTCACTTTCATCTCCCTGTTGCGCTCTCTTTCTCTCTCTGGTTTCCTTGGTCTTTTAACATTCTGAAACTATGGTAATTATCTTCTTTAAATTTGGGGTTTACAGCCAGATTGCCTCAGATCTTCAACTGTTCATCAAATTTTCATCATCTATCTTTGCACTTAAATCTATCACAAAAACAATCACATAGCCAGGCAACTCAGCCATTTTGTATTCCAATATCCCCCTGTGTTTGTGTCAGGATAAAGATGCCTGCTGAATGCCAATGAGAGACATGACTCCTTTTACAACTCTGGTGCATTTCCGGGGGTGACAGATTATTTATTTGCATAACATTTGTAAGGTTATCCTCCACTGTTTTTGGGCTTTCTTATTGGAGTGGATACTGAATTAATTTTATTAATTTCATACAGTTACATTCATCCACATAAATCATGTAGACGACTGTAATTAACTCAGTTATTGTAGCCAGCAAAATACAATATTTACACATAAATATAATCTTCACTTGCATAGTTGTACAGCATAGCCGAAAGAGCTTTTCCTACATTCACTCACTCACACATACACACAGTTATTACCACACTTGAAAATGCCATTATTAATATGGATTACTTATGTCCATGATAGCATTAAGGCCAATATTTAGAAAAAGTCTTGTTAAAGTTAAGGTTAGTTTTGGGCCTTTTGAGGACTCTCTGCACTAATACTGTAGCATCAAGCAATTTACAACCAGGGTTTTGACCAGGGCATGCCAGTAGTCAAACCTTTCTTTGAAGCTGTTATGTGCTGATATTTTGTGCTGGTATCTTATTAAATTTGTTATTTTTACTGCCCAAAACATCCACAAACTCAAAATAATCAACATTTCCCCCACCAGTGACTGACCCATCTCTACTTTCTAATAAAAGGCTATTTGGGTCTGATTCTTAGTACAAGCCCAAATAACCACTTTCTTGTGGTGCACAGTATGCCAAAAGTCATGAATAATTGGGGAACCTGATAAATAAATTAGTCTAAAAACTGCTGATCAGAAGTTGGATTTGAACCTACAGCCTTATTCACAGACGAGGAACTTTAGTCCCCTTTGCCATTCTTTCAACATCTGTGTTTAAGGAAGTATTCTCCATCTTATTAGTATGATTACATACTTCTCAGACACCGTGCAAAGCAAAGTAAACGAGGGAATGTAAAACGGAAAACAAACGTCGTGCTGGATACATGGGAGAAAAAGAAGATAAGTTAGAATAAAGCACCCAATGAGGTTCTAAAAAAGCCCTTTTTTGTTATGAACACAGACACAAATGCACACAGCAGGGCAGGACTGATATGACTACTTTAAGACGTTGCTGCATGGAGCCTTTTAATTAAATCCTTTTAATTAAATTGTCCTTGGCAGTCATGCTGCCATATCATTGTTTGGCACTGCTGTTTGTCTCTCCTGCCTGTCACATTTAAATAATACAGATGAACAATGGTACAAAGAATTTGAATTACCCATTTTTTTAAACTTCATGCACACATTTTCATTTTTGCATGGCACTTATTAATTTCTTATTTTATTTTCATAATTTATTCATATTACCTACTTATGTATTTTGTATGTCACTTGTAAATCAAATGATCTCAGAAGTGTATACTGTTCGACCAAAGATGAAACAACACACACTTATTACCTCGCTTAGAGAATAAGCTGAACTTTAATCATCATAGAAAAATAAAACATTTCCATAACTCCCCTCTTGTCTTTGTCTCAGAGGGTTTGCTTTGGCTTGGTAAACTGATATTCTTGTAATTGTGTCTAGCACCCCTGCCCCTCTGTTCTTACTTATCCCTCTTCCTCTTTTCCATCTACCCAGAACCAGTTTTCCTACCAGGACCCCAGTTTCAGCATGGAGGACATGCTGGCCACCCTCCCCAGAGTGGTCTCTGTTCCACCTGTGTCTGCAGCCTGCCTCCCTCCACAGGACCTATCCTCAGGGGTGCAGATTGGTGGTGGATTTGGCCGTGGCAGCCAGGATGACCCTCGCTGCAATGGCACCCTGAGGAAGCAGGCCTCCCCAAGGTCAAGTACCCTTGGGGCTGGCTCAGCTCTCACTGCAGGACAAGGTAAAGCAAAGTGTTATCCGAATGTTACAGAAACTGAGGGGAATAGTAATCTCCTCACTAAGTGTGAGTGTGTGTGCCTTATATCAAACCAGCAGGTTTGAGAATGCAGTGTGAGACTGATAGATATTGCAAGAGTAACAGGGTCTATAAAACCAAGGCACCAGTTCAATTAGCTGTTAAAATTTTTGTCACACATTTAATGGACAGTTTAATGTTTGAAAACATTGTACATTTTAGACATTTGACTAAAGTTTCTATGTTGAAATTTTTTCATACAGCCTTAGTCTATGACAAGACACAGTTTTCAACAAATTGTTTTCCTCTTAGAGTCGTTGAACTCAATTTGATTGTATTTTCTCGTTGTTGTAGGTGATGGTGTGGGGGGGGGGCTAAAAATCAAAAATGTATTATGGACCAAGTAGTACTGTTTTAACTTTTCATTCATTCACCAGTAGAGGATATGCAAGATGAGAATGAAAAGCTTTCTGGTTTTACTATTTATAGGTATGTGTTTGAGTAAAATGAACTTTGGAAAATTGGCAGTGGTCTCTTAATTTTTTCCAGAGCTGTATATAGCAGCTGTCTGGCAAAACTGAACCACGTATTACACCTCTCAGGCAACAGGCTTCTAGTTCCCAGTGCAAGGATTTTTCAGGCCCATATATGAGTGCACCACACTAGTGACAGTGATGGCTCTATTCAAGCACTGACAAATGAAAAATGAAAATAAAAGGCTTCTCAGATCACTTAAACCCTTAATCCCCATAAAAACACAGAGTGCTTGACATTACCCACAGCCTCGCACAAGAGTTTAGTCACAGGACAATATAGGTAACAGTACACGAGAATGGATTGCATTGAAAATGCATGGTGCTTGTTTATTTTTGAAGAATGACTCCACATTAAAAAGGATGACGCATATATAGTAGACACCACATATATGTGTCCAAGATCCTCACATTCATGGAGACAGGATTTGTAAAGTACCATATTCTAAATTTCTTTCTCGCTTCCTGTCTCTCTCTTTGCTTCTCAAGGTGGAAGGGAGGATAGTAGTGGACAGCGTTACAGTGCCGATCCAACCGGTCTTTTAGTGGAAAGAGGAGTCAAAGGAGACAAGGACCAGGATGTCTACATGACTTCCATGAGAGACAAGAACAGCTCAGGTTACATTGACGGTTTTGAGTACTACTGAATCCATACAGTTAGCAGATGTTTGGCTGTAGGGTAACAGAATAGAATACAACATTGCACGCTGATATATAATATATAGTCAACCAAAAGGCCTCTGAAATGCAGACCTCATATTGTATCATTAAGTATTACAGTATATGACTTTACTCATTTTACCATCCCCTTTTTCTATCCAGACTATCTCAACCCAGTAGAGGAAAACCCCTTTGTCACACGTCGCAGGAATGGTGATGCCCACGCAGTGATTGATGGAGCAGGTTGCCCCACCCTGCACATGGCTGGAGCTGCTGCTGCACCCAAAAGCCAGTCCACCCATGGGGACGATGAGTATATCAATGAGCCACTGTACCTGAATACCTTCTTAAACCCTGGGGACAAGAATGGATTGGCCGGCGCTGTCTCCATCTCTGGCCCTGGGTCTTCTGCTGCCCAATCAGTCTCGCAGACAGTCAACCCATCAACATCAAGTCACACGGTCTCCTCTTCTGGATATGTCGTACCCCCTGGCCACCTCCCCCACCCATCGTATCCATCACACACCCTGCATCCGGGGCATTCGGGACACACTCTGCACTCAGGCATCACCAGCAGCACCATCATGTTTGATAAAAAAGGCAAGAAGGCCACTTTTGACAATCCTGAATACTGGCAGCACAGTCTACCCCCGAAGTCCTCACTGCACAACCCTGAGTACCTGCAGGACTGCAGCACACGCTTCTTCTACCGGCAGAATGGACGCATTCGCCCTGCTGTGGCCGAAAACCAGGAGTACTTGTCTGAGGCTGCTATGAAAGCTGGCAATGTGTTGCCACCCCCTCCATACAGACAGAGGAACACTGTAGTGTAGTGACCCGCCTGTAGCACAATGGGGGGATGAATAGAGGGATAGGGGTGGAGATGAATGGATGTTGGAACATTCCTCTCGTTTCCACGCAGTACTTCTTAACCTGGGTTCTCCTCGCACCCTCCCTGAACATGTCTCTCTGTTATGTCTGATTGCAAATTATTCATTCTCACTATGAGGTTCTGTCTTTTCTTGACAGGACTACAATAACAGCCTCACTTGACATTCATCTTTTTTAACTCGTTCCTTGGCCATGACAGGAAAAGCAAGTAGGCACATCTCTATGAGGTTGCTTCTGCTCAGGAGCACGCTGTCCTGCCATTTAGTGTCAAAAAGGCACAAAAACAACACAATTAAAGATCAAAATGAGATGTTTATTAAGAGAAAAAGGAGAAATGAACTGAGGTTAGCCCAAAGAGAGGATTATGGCCCTGATTGTACATTGTTTTCTATCCACCAATGAATTACATTTTACCTTTATGTCCTTTAAGCACATTCTCCACTCAGCTAGATGTACACGTTGCACAATGCACACATTGCTATAGCTTGTGTGCAGTCGATCAAATGACACATGCACATGGAATTGTGTCGTGACTTACCAGCAAACCTGCACTCATGCTGAAGAGCCCAGATGTGGCTTGCATGCCTGCCCACATGCTTCCTTGACTTTTAAATGTTTCTGCACCAGTAATGGAATTCAAACATTTATCACACACAGCTCATATCATACCTAAAACATGTTATCATGCCTGCTGCCTTGACACACCAATAAAAACCAAACATTAATCCATAAGTAAATAACCCTTGCTGCCACTTGAAATATATTCTGGAGAGGAAGCTCAATTGACCTTGTGCTGGAAGACAGAGTGTGCCGAAAATGGCAGTCAGTGGTGCAGCGCAGAGAAAGGGGTCAACAGGAAAATAAATGTCACCACAGTTTTATGGCATGCTGTGATATCACCCAGTACCTGGTGGAAAGCAATCGACAGATTACTGGCATGACCAGGGTGGGATTTAAAAGGTTGACTTCTCAGAAGAACCTTCCACATCGGTATCCCTCTTGTCCCTCTTTCATCCACAACAATCCAGTCCGAAGAGCCAGCAAACCACCCATTTCAATATTACCTTCATAAGATCACTGTAAGCGACATTGTGACAACAATGTAACTGCGGTACAAGGAATAATGTTTCAATGGAACTGGTGCTTTGAATGGACAAATCAGAGAAAGGAGCGTGAGGATGGTGGAGAGCATATGAACCGTACATGACGGGAAAATATACGATTTTAGAATCTGGATCAGAGCATAGTTGTTGTTCTTTTTTTCTTTTTAGGCATCAGGGATCTGTTTACTTTGTCACCATGTCTTACACTTGTTTTTACTGAAACAGCACAGATACCCAGCCACTAAAGAGCACTGTGGAGATGACAAAGAGCTGTAAATAAGCCAATTACATGTTATTACCAGACAGACACAATCCCAGAAAAAAAGGCTCTGTGGATCAAAAGATGGAGGATAAGAGATTTTTTTTGCACTTCTCTATGTTCATCCTATAGAGCCTTGCTCTGTCTTAAGGTGGTTCACGAGGAGAGACTATCAAAACTGTCTAAAATGGCCTCCTCCACATTTTTACTATGTTATACTATGAGAAATGGGACACTTTCTTTTGTATTGGTGTTTGACGTTAATGGTGAGACATTACAAGTTATCACTGAATCCACTGATGGCTAGCTGTCTGTACTCATACACTACTGCCAGATGCCACAGTAAACTCTGATGGAGAGCACTAGCATCTGTCATCAAATGACTTTTAAGCCTAATTTAGGCTGGGGTTGATAATTTAATAGCACTTAATGCTCTGACACAGCCAAATGACTTTGCTGTTATTCTCGCTCTAAGAGGCAATTCATTCACTTTTTTTCATCATGTTGCAACTATAATTTACGTTGAGAAAATGGATAGTTTGCCCTGCACTGAGGCCTCATATTATCTGTTTCATAAGGCATTGAATTAACAAAGGAGCATCCCCACTCTCTAAAGAATATCATAATAGAAATAGGTGGGTTTGGATGATATTCAACAATTTACAACGTCTGGGGATAGAAATATGTCAATTTTTCAATACTGTTTATACCCTATTGCAGACTTTGGAAAGCTCCCTCCTGAGCTATAGAAGACATTATACAGCTGCTTACATTCGCAGGCTGAGTAGTACAGCTCGTGATGAGTAAACTGAACTTCATGTGTAAAATTGGTGTTGTGCCCCTTTAACCAAAAACACATTTCCATCTATGAACACTTTCTTGATTGAATTTTCTGAAAAAATTACCATTAATCTAAACATACCTTGATATGAGATTGTATCCATATCACCCACCCTGAGTAATAAGTAATAATTTCATGAAATTTGGAGACCGACTAATGCCTGTGCATGTCTCACTGCTGACATACCAATACACAACCACTGTTACGCAGCCTTGTGCCTCTACATTGAAAATACCAGGGAGAGGGAAGATTCAGACAAGCAATGCTGATGATTTACTATCCAAAACACAGATGTTGCTCTGGCACAGTGTTCTCTCCCCCTCTCAGGTTTTATGGGGTTTAATCATCATCCAGTTGAGCTCCAGCTGAGGCACAAGTTGCCACATCATAAAGGGACGTCAAAGCTACTGAAATAAAAGTATAATGGAAGACAGATTGGTGCCATGATACTACAGTAGACGCACTGCTGAGATAGAAATGTGAATTTTATAGACTGGGGGCCAGGGTTTAAATGGTCAGTTTGAAGTCAGCACGGTGTTCATTGTATCATTTATCATTGACATTGCTCGGTTACTAACTTGATTTAACTGTGCTAGATATGTTCTCTCACACTTTCTAGGATCTTGATTGTGCTGCTGATTTCAGTTTTACGAGTTTGAGCTTACACTTATGTATAGTTTCGTTGTGTAAATGCGTGCAATGAAAGTGTCCTCTATGTTTTTAGGGTTAAAAGCCAGTTATGTAAGTCAATTTTTACCATCACCCATAAGGTGCTTGTAGACAACTGTATGGCCGTGTGTTTAAGTGCATTGACAGCAGTGGAGAGTCACCCAAAGGTTTCGTAATGGATCTCTATGGAAAATTAAAGCCTATCTTCTGGAGGAGAAAACCTGCTGGCTTTCATCCAGCGAGCATCGCGAGGGGCTTTTAGCTTTTTGAATGCTAATTCATCCACTTTCCCTAGTTGTTCTGTGGGGAAATCATGTTACCCAACATCTCGCCCAGTGAACCATCTGAGAAACCCTGAACGACAGGCAATAGGTTGTAATCCTGTAGTGGGGTTAAAACTAAGGTATTAGCATTCCAGAAACGTTACCCAACCAATGCATCAATGTTACAAAAGCTAGCAGGGGAGAAGGTGCAAGTGCACTGTAACTGGCAGAGGAGACCAAAGTTGATTGCCATTGTTTCTTTCTCCTGCTGAATATAGGATTGTATGTAGCAAACACTGAAAAATGTAACGCAGCTATGTGGGGAGCGAATACGAACAAAGACTAAAACAACCTGGAAAGGAACAGTGATTGTGGTCAAATGTAAACATAAGTCATAGCTTCATGTGAAAAGATATGATGTTCTGTTTAAACATAAGCCTCATAGGTACAAGTACTTATTTAAAGGAGCACAATAACTCCCTCTCAATACTGAACGCTCATCCAGAAAATCGGCCTTATAGTAACAGTTATATTTATTTTGTACATCTACTTTTGTTTCGGGATTTAATGTATTTTAAGCAAATGTTATTAAGAGTATTGTAAATGGTGTGTAAAGTTTGGTTTTTACTCTCTTTTTTGCTCTTCAGGGTGTCATTGTGGCAACAGAGAGTATGCTGATATGCAGTTTGAAGGCTTCATCATCTTATGTCTGTCATAATCTTTAATCAACTTTAAAGCAATTTCTAGCTATGTCCAAACTCAGGGGCTGGATGTCCAGGCTGAACCTGCTTATCATTGCCAAAACGAAACTAGATTAACATTGTGTTAATTTTGTGTTCAGGTGCTCCTCCTCAACTCATTAAGCTTTTGCAATTTTCTCACCAAGCAGTCGCCCTTTGACAGGCAACATGACATGATTTTACGCCCTGTGATCAACATGTTCAGCCTGAAAGCGAGAACAAACAATGGAGTTCATAGCTTGCTGCCATTATTTACGCCTTGCAGAGGCAGATTTCTTTGGTTTAGTTAACATGATATGATTATTTTCACATATTTCCCAGCTTCAGGAGTTGGCGAGGATCACCTGACCACTCAGGTGAAAAACTAGCTGGTGTGCATTTGATTGTGGGATATTGAGGACAATATAACAATAATAATAATAATCTATATTTATAGGACACTAAATCCATGTTACAAAGTGCTTTTCAAAGGCATAAAATCATCAGGTTTTAACAGAAAACAGATACCAATACAGTGTAGGAAAAGGCAAGAATAGGAAAATAAAAACATTTAAAGGAAATAAAAGACAGTTGAACAAAACGCAAGTAAAAATCAGCCCAGTTGTGTCCTCCGAAGCAAAGGGCAGGCTTCATTTTTCAGTCACATTTTGTGGGAACTTTCAAATGGGACAACCCTTGTTGGACCGTTAAGACAAATCCGGCCCAGAAATGAGGACTTTGCCCCTGAACTGGGACACAGCTACTGTATTTATAGAGTGTGCTCTATTTCACTTTTCTATGCTTTGATTATTCATATCATGAGGACATTTTTCACAGCATCAGTAATATCAGTCCACCTGTGGTCTACATGGCTTTACTGTATTGGATAAACACACATTACATTTCAGAAAACCTCACTATTAATTACTAAACTAGAAATAGTTTTGGTCAGTGCATTATCAAGCAAATCACATTTTTTAAAGGGAAACCATAAATCAGCTGACAAACACATATTCTACCATAGTAATAGAATCAAACTGTATGGCTGTCACACTCAGATTTTACACTAATGTTTATGTGTATATTCTCCCATGCCATCATTACTGGGGTATATGACAGTGGTTGAGTAAGCACAGTTTACAGTGTATTGAAGTGATGGTAAAACTGTAAAATGTGATTAATAATTGTCTTTTGACCAAATGACAAAGACATTCAGAAAATGAGTCACTCAACAGTTTTACCATTGTTTAAAAAAATGAAAAATAATTTAAAAAGTGGATAGTATTTTTATAGGTAGGTAAAAAGGTGGCCAGGTGCATCTGTAAATACGACAATGATGCTTCTTTTTCCAGCGGATAATTTTTTTGTTTGCTTTTATTTCTACTTGCATCATTGCATTTTTAGTGGTCTACTGTACCTTTATTTTTTTCTTTGGAAAATATAATTTCTGTATGTATATAAATATATATACAGTTTATATATATACATATATATTCTGTAAATGAAATTTGAAGAGTGAACTCGAATTTTAAAAACACTCGCAGGGTCTCTTGTCACCCCCACACCATCATTAATGGTGTGATTGTGTTTTCAGCACAACTTGGTGGATTTTGTGTTTCGACGTCTTGCTCACTTTGTAAGAGTGAACATTTTTTTCTTTTTGTTTCGCTGGGTGTATTATACCTCCACTACCCTCCACACTTCTCTCAGTATTATCCACCTCTTGAGATTTGTTTTTAAGATTTTGTACACTCTTAAAATGCTGTACTAATGAATATTCAATATTTCAGCTTCCTTTCCTCTCAGTCTTTACCTAACCAATGTTATTAATCCGCCAGTGTCACTTTACACCCTGAGTTTTAAGGACCTATACTATATTTCCTTGTGTAGTTTAATTTCCATTTGCACTGAGCTCAGTCATTGTTTACTTTCAGATGATATTCAACTCTTCATCAATTTGGGGCAATACTGATTGAATGGTGTAGCAATATCATGTTACAGCCCCCAGAGTGGTTTATTGGTGTTTGAGAGACAAAATGGAAGACAGGCTGGAATGATGATTTAAATTACTGATATGTGCTTGTACAGAGGTTAGTATGTTAAGTTTTTGGCAACTTAAATGTTTTTTTCCAGAAGTCACAGTTTAACTGTAAGTTAATATTTGAATTTTACAGGATCTTTACAGGACTTTTTGGGAGTTTGGGAATTATTTGGGAATTTGGGACCTTACCTAAAATTTGATGTGAAGACCGGCACCAAAATCATCATGTTTAACTGTTTTCTTTGTGGCATTGTAGCAAATGTGTCAGTAGTGATCAAGTTATGCACAGTTCTCGTGTGCAGTTTTTTGCAGATGCTCATACACTGAATGGTTTGTTAAATTTACTGTCTAAACCTATCAGGGAGAACAGATTTGTAGGACAATTTTATGGACGCACAATTTGACAATTGGAAAATACTGTCAGTTGATTTTTAGATGAGATATTTCAGTTGTAGAAGACTCAAGCAAAACTTGTGTGTTTATGCGGGTACTGAGCCAGACAACAAAGGTTTTGTGCTGTTTTCTGATAATGTCAAGGACCTGCAGTTTGCAAAGTGTTTGCAAAGTGTTTGCAGTGTTCATCATGAATGCTGCAAACACTTTGTTTTCCATAGTTAGGATTTTACCCAGTATAAACTTTGGATTACTTAAATGTTGTCAAACTTTTTTGTATATTGCCTGTCACCTACAGAATACTATGGGCCTGTTGTACAGTTACCATTTGACAGTGTATGGGTATTTGCACAGATGATTTTGGTGGCAATCCTATCATTTACAATATCCAGCATTTACATGTATATTTGGTAAAGTGCAGTTTGGCAAGCTTCTCCCAAGTGTCTGTTTCAAGGTACATTGAAGTTTGGAGGAATCTTCTATCGTAAAAACGATCATATATTATCATTGCTTTGTATCGACTCATCAGAATGATTGAGAAGTTTTATAGCTCATACCTTGTCACATATTACCAGTTTTAAACTTTTCTCTTCACTGGTTATTTGACACATCTCCCAAGCTAGAACAATTAAATACGTATTCCCTCTGTTTTGTTACATGAATCTGTCAAAACTATATTTTTAATTCAATATGAATAAAGATCAGTCAATATTTAAAGATGGACTGTGCTCATTTTGTAGGCCTTTACATTGCTGTAAGTGTTATTATGAAGTGGTAAAACTAACTACACTGGAGTATGCCCCAATGGGACCTTAATTGGCACCCCAGTGAGCTCACCCCAATGTCCCAATGGGACCCCAATGGGACCCCAATGGAAATTATAACCCCATTAGTGTTGCCTCGTAATTGCTATTATTAATTATTACTCAGAATTGGGATAGACACTGGGACCATACCCCAACTGGACCACAATGGAAATCCAAAGGGTCTGCATATGTCATTCCAATTATTAAAAACGACTCTTCATTTTAACAAATGGTTAAAGATTTGTAGTTATCAAAAGTGAGAAAATTCAAAGTTCCCAGAAATCATTCAATGTTTCTTTCAAAGTGTGATTGGCTTCAGTGTGGCCATGCTATCCTGTCTTCATCCCCCTGTAGATGGGATCCAGTGCTACTTCAATTCAGCCCCTACAATTTTGATGGCCCTTTACACCTCCTTACTTCAAATATCAGCCTGCTCTTGAGTAGTTCAGCCAGAGACACAGGAGTGTTGTGTTGCCTGTAGTTACAGCATGACATCTTCATTCTGCCCAGATGAGGCCGGGCTGCAGACATCTCAGCACATTAAAAGCTACTCTCACACTCACACACACAGACACACACACACATAAACAAACATGTACACTTGCAGGAAAAAAATCACACCAGAGCACTAATAATAAGGTGTCATTACTTCTGACACCTGCTTGTGCATCATAGATGCATCTCTTATCCAGCTGATGACATTTTATGGCATTATCATAGGAAATCCAATAACAAGATCGGCATCTTGGAGCCTTTGCCTCATGCAAAGTCAAATCACTTGCCTTTAGATGGTAATAGAGTGTGAGCGAAACAATTTGTCACTGCCTCTCCTCCCACTCTCACACGCCAACCCCCCTGACAAAGTGTATGGATTTTTACTTGATATGAGGGATGATCGGCACAGTTGAATGTAAATGATCTTAAATGTCTTCTCAGGTGAATCGACTGACTGACGCCTCTCGGCAAATAAAAGTGAAGGCTGCGTTTGACAGTGCATCAGTCTTTACCACAACACCTCTACTACGCAGCAAAACTATGTTCCTGTCTACATGTTTTCATGTGCAGCTATTTTAATATGTGCTGATGTAAACACTTCTAAAGACAGAGGTTTAAGAATTGGCTGCCAGCCAGAACTGCAGTTTTGCTTGCTCCAGCAAGAAGTCATTTTTCCACAGTATGCCATTTGGAGTCATGTACACGCTCTGTGCTCTCTCCTGCTAGAGTTTCCGCTATCTTATTCCAGGTTAGTGAACCAACTGTCACAGCAACTAAGCTGTACAACCTTCAACGTAGACAAGACATGCTGTGGATGTTTCACCAGAGCAGATGGTTACTCGTTGCGCAGCAGTTTCAGACAATCACACCCTATCATCTGATGCAATCATACTGTAATGTTACCATTTAAAATGACAGAAGAGTAACACTAAAGCGCTAAAACTTGTTTTGTCTTGCTCCCACTGTTTGGGCATTGCTATCTCTTTTTCTCAGAGAGGCAGTGGTGAGGGTGAGCCTCTAAATCCCAGCATGTTGGCAGCCTCTGATTGAATGGACTGTACAAAGCCCGCTAAGCAGTGTCGCCATCCCCCTTGAGAGCTTTCATTATGGAACAGCATATTGGATTCTCTTCACAGGCTGTTTGTCTCTGGAGGCTACAATCTCTCTAGGATGCACACATGCACACACACACACACAGACACAGACACGCACACACACACATGCACACATACGCAGTCATCATACTAGACAACATGTAGACAACCCGTTAATAAATGCTGCCTGGTTCTCAGTGAAACTGGCTTCTTACAGTGCAGACACAATAAATGGACCCTGATACTGTTGCTGCTAGTATTTCATATGGCCTCTACAGTGGGTGGTCTGCCCATGGATCTGGATCATGGTTATTTGCACACACACACCTGTAGATGTACAGTGGGACCCAATCACGCAGGATGCATTTTAAGCTTCAAGGGGAGGGGTCTTTTTTAGGTGGTTTCATGTCAATCTTTAGAACCCAGATTTAGAAGACTACATGATTTGAAGGGAATCATCATAATCAATGCTAAATTAAGTCTGTGTGGAAATGGTTACCTGTACTGTAAATGTAACCACAAGCAGATACAAAGGTTTCAGACAGACGACACACACACAGTTGGACTCTGTGGGTTCAGGAGGAAAAATAATTCTGGAGCTGTGTATCAGTGTCTTGACGTAATGTCCACGGTGAGCTGGCACTATTTCTTGGACAGAACAGGCAGGAATCCATAAGTTTTCAGTTGCCATATCAGGGTCATATAACATTCACATTATCACTGAAGTGACTAGAGAGGCTAAGTATACAACCAGTGTTGCACAATTACATCAAGACATTGAATAGTAGTAGATAGTAACATAACACATGCAACATAAATCAAAGCACCCCAAATATATTTAAGTTTAATGATTTATTGGGCACATTAGAAAATTAATCAGCGGTTATGAAAGATTTGCACAAGCTACTTCATTTTGGCTACATTCAAACATTGTCATTTCAAGCTTGGGAAGATGTAAAACTGTCCAGCTTTTCACAAAGTAGTGGTTGACAACACACACATTAAGATTAATAAGGCACTCTAATTGATCATCTGCATACTGCTTGTGAAATGCAGCTCATCTGATTACTGTTGAATATGCGCTGCAGCATTTAGTGTTTATCACTTGCTTTGTTAGGCAAGGCAATATTCACACACAGAGAGGCCCTTATTCAAAATACTTTGCCACTTTAAATGAGCAAGTTGTCACTACAACTCATTTATGTTCCCTTTCACTTCCAATAATGAAAGATACATTGTGATGACTGAATATATCTTCAGGGATGCTGTTCTGCATGTGTGGCATCACTCAAGCCCTGCCAACTCTGAAGTGCTTCCTTCATATCCACGTTTTAGAAATTATATATATTTAGCGGCCTAGATGTTATTTGCTGGACGCGCCTTCTTACCTCTGGGAAGAGGGATAGGAGTGAACCCTCTCTTGCCACTCAGGCAATAGAGTTAAGAGCTGCCAGTGGTTGTGGCCAATTAAATTAACCGTTCTGTGCAGCCACACATTCCTTGTGCACAGCCGAGTTTTGCCCGAGCACAATTTTGCTACGATTTGTTTAATACAATTTTGCTAAATTTGTAAATCCTACAACTGCCAATCTTCTTCTTCTTCTTCTAGCTTTACAGCGGATGGTATGAGGCTTGTTGGTGCATTACCGCCACCTTCCGGTCCGGAGTGTGGAACAGACGATAGACTTATTATCAACATCCCTTAAACCAAAAAAACAAGCAAACAAAAAAACACAACACACACACACACACGGCCTAACCTACATTTTATCCTCCAAACTTTGCAACCTAGTCCTACTATAAAACCTTTAATCATGCCAGCTACCCCATCACACTATCCATGCCTATCCATCATATCCTATAAAAAACAAACCCTGTTTCCCCTAGAAAGCCTAACAGCACCCTGACCTGTGCTCTCTCACCCATGGTCAGTAATCCTCTTAATGTGAATCCCCGCACCCCTAATTCCCTCAACGTATTCCTCATCCTCTCTCTGTGTGTCCCATAGCTCCTACAGCTCAGAACTACGCTCTGCCGACTCCTCTTCCTGACGTCCCTCACAAAATCCTGTTTTGGCATTTCCCTGCTATTTTCAGTGTTTTATTTAGCGCACTGTGCCCCAACCTTAACCTTGTCAACACAGTTTCCTCTCTCCTGTGTCCAATATCCACCCTAGCACCTTTGACACTCTTTTGAATGTGCTATAGATGCCACCCTTTCCCTCTCTGTCCCACCTATCTTGCCACAGTTGGTTGTTTTATTCCCAGATCATAGTTTGATCTCTGCTTTACTGATATTAATTTGGTTACAGGCCCACCTGATTTCCTCTTTTTCCACCCACTGTATGAATTCTGGCTATGCTACTGATGCTGCCAAGTTGAATTTAATGTTTTGATGTTGGATTATATGAAAAAATTACTGTTTGTGAGCTTTTACTTTATAGGTCTCATGATCTCCAAATTATTATGGATCATCTTTGGATTTCCATTTCTTTTCCTTTCCTGTAGATTTTAATTACTTTACTTATTTTACCTATTTTATTTTAATATTATATATTTGTTTTAGTGTTTTGCCTATCATACTGCTTTTCTTTCCAGATATTGTTACAGGGGTCTAATTATTACACACAAATATATTGCTGCCATCGGTTGTAAACAGTGGCCTCTGTTATACATATATCTTCTGCATGGCTTAATGTTAAGTCATGCTTGTTTATTTGGGTTGACTTTGCTCATGTTCTAGCCTAGTATTTATTAGATATGTTACATTATTGTCAAACACACAGTGAAGCATACAGTTTCTCTCCAAATATGCAGAAAAGTGGCCATATTGTGATTTGTAAAAATTGCTAATTAAGTTGTGTGTGAGAGCACCCTCTTACTCACGTTAAAGATTTATCAAGGACACAGCAGACAAACTAGCATTTCCTCATGTCGGCAAAGTTAATGGCAATGAAGTAAGATTCTAAAATAACTTTCCACTTATAGAATATACTAATAACATGTGAGCAGAGTGATAAATGAGACCAATTGTGGGCAACAGTGCATTATAATTAAGCAGCAGTCTTAAGCGAGCAGGCGTCATTGTTAAAGTCAACTCTCCATTGCAATTATGCTTCTCTATTCATGTGTAACATAATGGCATGATGACATTTCTTTTCTGGCTTACAGTGGAAGCATAATTGTGTCCTTTCACACATGAAAATGGCACACTTTCTATTTTGACTCTACATAACACTTGTTTATTCACAAGGAAGAGGTTATATATATATGTATTACTTATTATCCTGCCAGTGGACTATTATTCGATTTACACTGTATGTTTCTGCCAGATTTTTATTAAAGAGACTGACCTCCTTTTAGGATGTTGATCAGCAGACTGACTGAAGAATTAGCTTTGTTGTTCTGACAATCCTCAGGAGAAGAAAGTTAATTTAAAACAGAAGTAAGTATCTGCTGTTCCACTGGTTCACCTGGACATTTTAATATGAATTTTTACAATAGGTGTTTACGATATAATCTGCTGTTCTTGCCTTTCTTCAACCTAATTCCTTTTGTTAATTAAGCTCCAGTGCCACAGAGCCTTAGTTGCCTCCAGGGGTCGGTTTGAGAAAGATAGACTTGGCCCTGTCGTGGAAACCTGCCTATACCCTTAAACTTGAACAAAACACAGGAAACACTTACAGGTTGTTGACAAAGATGTATCGTAAAATAGGGAACAGACAATCAGACGTCATCAGTTATCTTCAGGACAAAATACAAAAATACAGTTTTTGTAGTATTCTGGAGACAAAGAAACACTTTTCCATTGGTCAGTGTTACATAGTTTGATAGATGTAGACCTATAGGAACTTTCCAAAAAACATACCAGGACCCTTGACGTACATCTGGAGAAGCAGAAAAACCATAAGCACCATATAGCTGAACTTTTAACCTTTTACACAAGAGTCACGTTGCTCAGCACACACACACACACACACACACACACACACACACACACTCACTCACACACACACGTACGTGTTAGACTGGGTTGAGTATCAAGAATGAAGACAAGGATTCAACTAAAACTACTAACTTCTTAAATGTAAATATATAAGCATCATATTACTAAATATTACTTATACAAGAAGATGTTGATTAACATGAATAAATGATAAGTATAAGCTTACAACTAAGTTTACTTTCACAGCCCAAAGCTCTCTTCTTCTTCAGTATCTTTAGTTGAACTGATTTGCTCCGATTTCTGGTTAATTCAAGGCTCTCCAAACTACAGACAGAATATAGCCCAAGTGCACCATAATCTTTTATTTCATTGTTTTATTTTTAATATGTAAATGTATGCTCACCAAGGTTTGATCTTGCATGCATACAGAATATGCACAGGCCTAATAATTTGGATTTGTCTATTATGATATGGACTGCTACAAAAGCAAGTTTACATTTTCATCCAACTAAGAAAGAGAATATCTGACCAACCAGTATAGTGTATATACATCAATAGTGGCATGCTCATGTGAAGGGAAAGTTTAAATTCCATATATAATTATAATAATAATAATAAAAATACATTTTATTTATACAGCACCATTCATACAGGAAATGCAGTTCAAAGTGCTTTACAATAAAGAAATTAAGTGCACCAAGTGCTTTACAGAAGACAATGCCATAAGATAAAGTGCAGTTAAGAAAAATTAAACTTGAACAGATTGTAAGAAATGGTAAGCATAAAATTAACATATTTAAAAGAAGTGCAGCAGTGCATGGAATAAAATTGAAAAATGTAAAATTAAAAGCAACTAAAAAGCAAATTGCACATAGCTAATTAAAGGCTACAGTGAAAAAATGAGTTTTAAGCTTGCACTTAAAGATCGAGCAAGCTGGCTTCCCTGATATCTATATGAACCATCTCTATTATATTATGTAAAGCAACAAGCCTCGCCCATTTCTCACATGCATTGCAATGCTGTTAAGAATATATTGTTAAAATACTTAACTTAGTTCGATGGTTTCCAGGGTCATTTACTTTATAGGAGCGAGGTTTGAGCTCATATAGACGTGATGAGGGAGAACACTTCAGACACTTAATGGTACTTATGACCAAAGTCTGAGAGGGCTTAGTCTGCGTAGGACAGACATTTAGAATATTTTAACATTTATAAGGAAAATTATGTTACACAACAGCATATAAAAAGATTTTCCATTCTTACCGCTTGATTGAAAATGTCTTTTGTGTTTTTTGTCCACAAGTTGTGTTGATTGTTACAGTGGAAACAGCTCTTGCTATGAGATTATGGTTAAGAGAATATTTATAAACCTGAAACTCACAAGTTTTCATGCACCCAAAAAGGAGAAATCTATTGATTTTGGAGACCATGCGACTGTTCTCTTAGCAACACCATCAGACTAAACTTATTCTGCCATCTGCGTGGCAAACTGTTGACTGTGAAAGTATTGGGTAGCCTAACTGAGAAGATTATTTGGCCTTGGAGATCTCTACTCTACTGAGTGCTTTCTCTTTCCTCTGTCCACTTAGTGTGAGAGACAAAGAGGCCAGAGAACCATACCCCTCAGAGGAATGAGTGCAGACTATTTGTGGTAGGAACAGACATAGTTAATGGGAAGAGAATTTGTTGATGAGTGCATGTGTGTGTGTGTGTGTTCCCCCTTCTCTTTTTCTATGTCTGCCTCCAAATTGATTTTTCATCTTGCATCACGACATCGTTGCATTCACGCAATAATGTGAGGACAAGAAAAGGACAAGAGATAGCTGTCTGACAAGAATACACAACACGTGTTGAATTCAAGGATGATTACAGCCATTATGAATCCACCATGTTTGAGTGTGATCATCGGAAACTTAATCTCCTTTTTAAATAACAATGTGACAATCAGTGCATGGCCATTGGCAGAAACTAGAGCTGCCACAATGAGTGTGTTCGCTATGACAGTATGTAATGATTGGTCATGTAGGCTTTCTACACGTTTCATCACCGTGTCAAAATTAGAGCTGATTGTTTCCACCCTTTC
This sequence comes from Gadopsis marmoratus, assembly GCA_036023855.1. Taxonomy (NCBI): domain Eukaryota; kingdom Metazoa; phylum Chordata; class Actinopteri; order Centrarchiformes; family Percichthyidae; genus Gadopsis; species Gadopsis marmoratus. The sequence continues at coordinate 1,690 of JAVQJF010097573.1, read as the reverse complement.
CCTTAACAAACAATCGTGTTTGTTTGCTGCTAGAGAAGAAACACATTATGTCTTGTGTGTCGTCTTCCTTTATGGTGCAATTAGATTTTTTTAGTTCACAGTTCCAAGCAGCTGCAAAAAAACAACAGAGCCCCCTCCTGACCTTGTCTTTGCTTCATATTAGACCAGTAGGGTTTAAAAGCTTTGAGATGCTACCACAAGACATCTCACACTCATTTAGGTCTGTGCATACTCAAATCACAAGGGCCACTGAAGGATGAAGATGCGTAGTAGATGGTTGTAGAGGAGGGCCAGAGGATTAAAGCCTGGTGGGGGAAATGAGGAGAACACCAGGTCACCGGATCCACCACCTCCGTTTCCGCTGAGCGGCTTTCATTAAGATGTGGTACACAGGGTCAGAGGAAGGGTGAGGACGAGAGCAAGCGTGGGGGTGCGATTATTCCAGATTAATCTGGAGTTCCAGATTTTCTGACCTGAAAGTGTGACCCACGTGAATCATGCAGATTCGGGGTTGGGGAACTTCATCTTCTGCACCCTCTTCAGCCTATAGGCCTAGATATCCTCAAATCCTCCCCATTTCATTCATGAATACAACATGGGAGAAAAATAACAATCATTGGGTTTTCAGTCTAAAAAGGGGGGGGCCGCCAGTGGAGTTATGTGCACGTTCATTGTTCGGCATATTTTACAAGATGAAGTAAGCATGCACCTTTGTAATTCTTTGCCTGGCTGTGCTGGTAGCCGTTACCCGCCAGCTAACTACAGAGTTGTGCTGCCTGCTAAGTATGAGCAGGTTTTGACAGGCGCCTTGTTCTTGTATGTTTTAAGGCCAGTTCAGACCAAGGATTGCCGATGAGACCAAACCGTTTTAGAAGGTTGCAGGGAACAGTTGCAACAGTGTAAACTGTCCCGTCTCAGCTGTGCCCCTCCAATCAGCTCATAGCAAAGTTCAGCTGCTCATCTCGACCCTCTCGTTTTTTCAAGATATATTATTTTTTCATCCTGTTCCAATCACATGCCTGACGAATGATATTTGTGAAACTGGAATAATCTCAGAGAAAAGTAGAGAACGGTCTCTTATAAAGATGTCTGTAAGGTTAGATTTAGTCTAGCAGGTCGAATATGTACACTCATTGTGTAGGTTTGCATTCCAGATAGGTCCAACAAAAGTTCATTTTATTAGTACCTTTGGTGCAGGACATCAAAGACTGAACAAAGAAATCAGCTGCTTTTGTTTTTTGCTGGAACACAAAAAAACTACCATCTCCTGAGTCACAACAGTTGAAATCCTGAAGAGAAAGAGCTTTGTGTTCAGGCCTCTGGTCACGTTAGATGTATGTACCACTAAAGTTGAGAAAACTTTCTGGTGTGCTTTATAGATTTGTTCAAGGCTTTTCTCACCAGAAAAAACAATGCATCGGTTGTTTGTTCAATTGCTTAATCTTTTTCCTGACTGTCCTCATGACATAATGACTGCCCTCTCTGGAAAGAAGAAGTGTTATCACTGCAAATGTCCTCAGGTAAGAGATTGGGTTGGATGCATGGGTTAAAACCAAAAGCACTTGTTCTTTTGCAGCCATAGCACCAAGACTCTGGAACAATCCAATCCTATTAGATCAGCTCAGTCTGTTGACTCTTAAAAAAAGGACTAAAAAACACACTTTTTTAGATTGGCATTCTTTTAATTCTC
>JAVQJF010097564.1:0-103396 GCA_036023855.1 Gadopsis marmoratus | reverse complement strand
GTGCGGGCCCGAGCCCCTTTGCAGCGTTGCTGCCTCTTTGTGTTTGGTCCACGTAATAAAAGACATTTTCAGTTTACCTGTGTTCCGTGCGTTTGGGTCCACGCTCCCGATTGTTACAGTAATGTTTATAATTATTCCACCATGGAGTCATGATCCATAATTTTTCAAGCTCAAATCCCAAAGCTTTATATTATTAATCAAAGAAAAGTTTTAAAACAGTTCAATTCTCCATAATAAATCTTGATGATTCAGTTCAGATTTTGTCTGCCTGTGGTGGTGGTGTTGTGTGAGGATGGTCCAGTAGGTGGTGATCTGTGCTCATGTTTGCTCTCCCCGCCTCTTGTATGATCCCAAATCAATATTTTCAAAAGGCAGTGATCTCTGTGATGCATTTCCTGTGTTATTCTGACTTTGGAGGAGAACTCAGCGGTAGATGTTCACTCCTCTGTAAGGATTGGAGAGTTTAACTCCAGGTTTCTGCAGGATTAAAAACTGGATTTCTTCACACCTCCAACAGGGAACGTCCATACAGACTGAAGAGCATGAAGACAACGTCTTGACATGCTGGGTTGAACTTTCACTTCTTACTGTATCTGCTTTCACACAAATAGTCTGAATGAGTCCTGAGATGTTTTGAATGTAGCCACAATATTAATCTGATAGTGGATTGAATAAATTATGTTACTGCCCTCTGTGGCGTCACTGTTTCCAGAATAGTCTCATGTTCTCTGAGCAGTTGACAGTGTAAAGTAAAAGTGTGGTTGAAACCCACAAGCTGAGTGAAATAGTTATTTTCAGAGCTCTTCTCTATCAACGGCACAATTACAACATGAATAATTTGCTGAAATCTGTCATTTAAAATCTGTTGGTAAATTTTATTAACATATCAGACAATTTGATGATCAATTTAAATTTGCTGTTACAATATATCAGTTTTATACATAAGACGTATACAGTTTAAACCTGTGGAGCAGTCTGTTAAGCAGTGTGTGCATGGACGTTTTGTTCTTACATCCTCTTTTGTTCGTTCTATTTTTTTTCTGACAAACTTCCCTTTTTGAGTTGGCCTCATACTGGTGGTTCAGCACGGTGACACATTTTTACCTACACTGATGACACTTTACAGCAACTAAAATACACGAATATCTCTGAAAGCAAGTCAAGTTCAATAAATAAGACATGCAAAAACAAAATCACTTTTAATTGCTGTTCTTCGAGGATCTGTCTATTTACATTATCTCACTGAAGTCTCCAAACAGGACAGGCAGTCGGCTTCATCTCTTATGCTGCCGCCATCATGAAGACTTGTTTTGAACAGCTCCGATAACCTGAGCGACCACAGAAAGGGACAAAACATCACAGAGCGAATCAAGTTAGTGAAAAATTCAGCTGAAAAGAAGCCCACCCACTGTATATGTATAAAAGAAACCTGCAGCTGGAGATGGCTGCCGTTAGAGGAAATGAGCTCTAGAAACAGTCTGCCTCAAAACACGACTAAATCAACAGGATGAGGGACTTTAAACTACATGTAAAACCACAACACACAACAAAAGTGCCACTTATGTTGCAAAATTTCCAATGTCAGGTGGAGTAACCCGAAGTCTTTTAGAAAAGACACTCCATGGCCTCTTTATCACGTACACATATACAATTTAATGCAATCCACTACAACAGCTCAGCCATAAAGATAATAATGTTCCATTACTGTTGACACTGTCAGAGAGATATTCATTTAAAGAGCCCCTCCAGACATGTGTTAAAACATATATAAAAATATTCTGCTTGAAACAATAATGTGTGTCTGATATGTTTTATCCACACACAAAAAACAACAATAATCTCCACATAAAGATCCTTAAAAGGGCATTTACTCCTCCTAGTTCATTCTAGCAAATTCTGTTTATTTCTACATTTTTCCCGCTGGACACAAAATGTCACCTACTTCACTGTAACGTCCATTATCAGTGTATGTGCACGGGCAGCTTCAAGTTTCTGTATCATACTTTTTGGAAAAGCATTACACATTATCACATGATGATGCTTTTTGTGCTCGTCAAATCAAACAGATTTCGCTCAGCTCAGGTTGAGAATGAGAGAGAGTGATACCCTATTGATCAGTCATGTGTTACACAATTCTGTCATCAGTATCAAAACATTCACATCACAATTCTTTCTTTTCTCTTACAAAGCATGTGCACTCAGAAATGTTTTGTGCTCACTCCATTCTTTTGAAATTGATTTACATCCATATCTTTGCTGCCTTTGACATTGTTGAACTACCTGTTTCTCAAACATGTGACTATTAAATAAAGGCAGTAAGAGTTTGGAGTGATTTGCGTCTCATTGGCAAGAAAAATGAGTCTTGGTTGGGAAGGAAGTCTTTATGTTTCCTATGCACCTGTCTGTTGTGATGTTCCTCAAGGCTCCATCCTAGGCCCTATCTAACTTTCGCTTCCGCAGAAGCATATATTGTTTAACATCCTCTTTTTTAACATCTCCATTTTTCAGAAAGTCATGTTTGTTTAACCTGCAGCTCATCAATTTGCAGTAGCAAGGTCCCCCCTGATACTGGCTTCATGTCATTGGTTACAAGTCAAATATAGGCTTGATTTTAAACAAGCCTATATATATATATATATATATGCATATTCATGCAGTGCTTTAAAATCATACATATGTTTGTACATGTATCTATGTTTGTACTACAGATCCCTTAAATCTTTTGACCCTTTCCTCCTCTATCTATTCCTCAATCTATCACTAAAGCACTTAGGTCACATACTCGATAAATAAATTGTGTTGACTATGTCTGCTTCATAACCGCTAACAAATCCATACAGTCCATGCTGATAAATAAAGTTTATTTACCCAAATGCTGATTAGTGATAAAATGATTTTGGTGAGCCCCACTGCCACATAGCCTATAATGCTCCACAAGACTGGCAGGTCCTCTGCTGGGTTAGGGCAGACCAGGCTGGAGGACGTTGTGTTCAACACATTCCGTATTGTTGTCAGGTCAGTCTGGGTCACACACACTGTATATAGATAAAATAAAACAGAAAAAATAGAAGAAATCAGTGCATAAATTAGATACTTCATTCAAGCCCAGTAGAAATGTATCACGGAAAAAACTGTTGTTTGATCAATGATTAAACATTATTTCTTCAAGACGTTTAAAAGACAAATTCCCAAATTTCTATGCTAAAAATCTCTGTTTTTTTCTGAAATATTAGTTTATCAAACAGAGGAAACGTTTGCTCGTTGGAAGACTTTTTTTATGTGTGGAAAATGCTTAAATACCACAGTGGAAAGGAAATGATTGTGTGTGGGCATGGATAAACTGAAAAGTGTGTTTCTTGCTCTCTGATGTGGCTCCGTACGTTAAGAAATTAGGTTAAAGTAAACCAGTTGGGCTCATTAATGTCTTTTTGTCAAATTAATTTAAAACATAATGTTGCTTTGTCTGTCAAACTACTTGGATAAATACAGACTATATTGATAAGGCTCACAAATTTGGTGCACTTTCAAAAGTTGTAAGCTCAAATTTGAAACACACTCTGACCTTTGAGCATAAGTCACATCATTTAACCCTTTATTTATTCCATATTGGAATAACTCTGAACATGTATATGGCATATTGTGTTCAGCAGAATTCAATGGATTAATTCATTGATTGATTTACAATTCCTGAAGAATAGAACTGGGAACTGTGATCTTTTGACGACATTTCACTTGTAGCTGCCGTATACATCTTGTCACTGCATTAGAAATCCAACATTTTGAGATAAGATGTCAAAAGTCCCCGCCTCCAACTAGTTCAGAATGCAGAAGCTCAACTTTTAGGTAAGCTTTCAAATTCAAAGCTTACCATCAACCGTTAGAAGGACTTTGCAATTCTTATTTTGTCCCCCTACATTTGCATTCATTGCACACTCGTAGTTGCCTGAATCTTCAGGCGTCACTCTGGGAAGAAGCAGATTGTAGTTGTCTCCAAATCTGGCATCACGATGGAATTTGTAGTGCTGCGTGCTGTTGTTACTTTTGCCTCTCCTGATAATGCCATTTTTTCCCTGGTTGATCTGTCCAAAGTAACAATAAAAAAATTTACATCCATTACATGAAATGAGAGCCACAGACACAAACTATTTAGCGTGAATTTGACTTACCTTGTACCATGCCACTGAGTGGAAATCTGTGCTGTCAATGTCAAAACTTAGACACTTCAGTTGGACATCTTCATAGCAGTTTGCACGAATTTCTACCTGAGTCTGGGTTGCGTAATGCACCAACAGCAGCTGATATAATCAAACCCCAGTGATCAGAGAACACAAGTATTTTAAATTAGTGTAAACTGCATCAATGCACTGAATTGTGAGATTAGTAGATTAAATGATCAATAAAATGTTACAAGCTTGAATCTGAAAGATTCTACAAAGTCAGACTTTACGCACCTTAATGAACAATACCGCCTGAAACATCCTATACACGTCTTCTGTCACTTGAGTTAGCTGTAACAAGTGGTCTTTTTTGTTCACTCGCTTCTCTGTAAATACAGTTCCATTTCCTGTAAAAGGGCGCTAGAGCTGAAGGTATTACTAAGAGGTACGTACACTATGCATTGTCAAATGTGCCACCATGTGGCACTGCTGCGTTATTACTGAAAATCATATTCATATAGTTTTTTAAAGGACAAGAAAACATTTAAGATTTGGGTCACTTCATTGACCTGTTGTTTTCAGAAAGGCAGCTTAAGGAGTAACTTAAAGTGGCCTTCCACCAATTTTACACAGGACATTCAGTGTAAAAGAGAGTAATAGTCAGGCAGTGAAAACAGTTGTAAAAAGCCTTCTGTTATCTGGAGGGAGAAAATATCCCTGATGATGTCATCAGGTGCCTTGCTATATACCTTTTAACAGAAAGCCTGCATTACAAAATGTGGGGTTTAAAAGAGGGTCGAACGAAAGACACCAAGATGAGCAGTATGACTTTCCCTCCCAAATCACAGGATACTGCTGTTGCTTCAAATTTGACTGCTCTTTTTAAAATCTGTCTCTTGGGAGTCCCCCAACGTTATGGAAGTCCAATGCTAAACACCTCCTCAAAATGTAGTTTTTGCTGACCTTCAATGGTTTCTGCTTGAAGAGAACTGGTTCATACGAGCGGAAGGCAGAGTGAAAGGAAAGTCGTCAGAGCGAGAACTGGCTGAGACAAAATATTGTTTAAATATGGGGATGACAGTGCACGTTTTCAGACGGTCTTTCCTGGAAGACAATAATAGTATTGCACTTGGTTGCTCAGATGAAAAGTGACAGAGAAAAAGAGAGCCAGAGAGAGCTTCAAATCCTTCCTCCTCTTTCACCTCTGCACAGCTGACCAATCACGGAGTGAAGTGGGTGCTAATATCACATTGTCGGTTTCGGAGGGTTATGGGTTCCCCTAATCCACCGCCGGAAAGGTGTACGGTCTGGCAGTTTCTATCCGACAAGCAGCTCCGATGAAGCATAGTGGCTTAACTCTCACCTTGCTGCAGCGATGTGGAAGTGTACTGACACTCCAGGATGTGTCAGTACACTGTGACATCACTGTTAGGTGTATTTACAGAGCACACTGTGAAACAGACTCTTACAGCCAGACAGGACCATAAACAAACAAAGAAACAATAAGGCAACAGAAGACAGAGGACATGTATGAATACTATGCATCTAATACACAATACACTAAAAAGACTGCAGCAAGTAAAGATAAGTTAAAGTACAGGATCATATAAAGTGTCAGGCTGTATCCAGCTGGGTATCCAGGCAGCTTCTGGTGTATTTGAATGAAATCACATAAGATAGATGAAACTATTTTAATATTTAACATTCAGAAATATTTTACCTAGTTGGTCAGTGAGATGTTTCTCCAAGAGACTGACTGTCTTACATAGTGGAGGCTCACATCAATCACACACACATTGTTAAGAGGCTTGTTCATCCTGTTGTTTTCATTGCAGGGAAATCCCCATTGTCTCCCTTCAAGCATATTATTTGTATGTGTCGCTCTTGTTGACAAAGGAGGTCGATATATGGTTATTAATAGCAGACTGGCTTTATGGAAAAGGGAAGAGTGAGGTCTTTGGATTCCACCATCTGCATTAAACAATGCCTCATTCAGCAGCAGCTGGCACAGGGAGCACAGGAACGTAGAAATGTACTGATGTGAAGGATGACCACAGAACATCAGTGGTCATCCTTCACATCAGTAAATTTCCGCTTCCCATTGGACACCGGTAACTGCAGCTGTGAGCAGTTTTAGATTCATGACAGTGGGTTAATCTCAGCAAGAGAAACAAACAACAAATACAAAAGCCAAATTTTTTAAATGCCTCTCACTTGTTGGCCACTGCAGGTGTTCTGATATTCCAGTGCTGCGTTTAGTTAAACATCTTAATGAAGCACAAGGGGCTTTTGCAGCTATACAAACTATGTGTTATAAGGAAATAGCTCAGGTTATTAACTTCAGTGACAAAAACTGCTGAAGCTTGTAAGACTCATCAAAGTTGTAATTCTCCAATGGTTTAATTGTTGGTGTAAATGTGAGTGAGTGCACGTGTGATGTGTGCATGTGTGTGTTTGATTCTGGCTCTCTGTGTTGTAGCTAAAGGGGGTTGCACGCCACTGTAAATCCCAGAGGTTGTTAGCACGCCCAGCTGCTGGTATAGGTCTCCATGTTTCTGTCGGCGAGATTGTTCACTACACACTCTTTAGCCTCTGATTGAGGAAATCCTCTGACTGTTTGCTCTGTTTGCTGAAATGAAACGTCCCAATAGTTCCGCCATCTCTCCCACAGGTCCTGTACACGGCCACTTTCCATGAAGACTGTGCCTGTTTACTGAGGTTTGACAGATATATGGCTCTTTGATGGACCGTAACAGCACCAATGTTTCAGTGCTGGGGAGGCCGATGGATTATATTTTTAGATAACTCTAGCTATTTTTTAATTTAACCCAGAAATGTATTGCTGTAATGTCAGGAGAAAAGTCCGTTAAAATGGTAATTTAAGCATCCAGTAACAACAAAACTTTAAACTGAACCCAGATATATCAAATTCTTTAAGGCCTTTATTGTCCCACAAGAAGAAACTCTTTTTGCAGCAAAGACGCATAAAAACATAAAACATAAACGCAATAAAAACACGATTGATTGAGACTTTAAAGTGCTGCTACTATGTACACAGCAGCAACGGTGAGAATAGGGATGAGTTAAAGGGAAACAAGAGACATTTCATGGTTTATTAGAATTAAGAGCATTTATTACGCGGGGGATAAATGAAAGGTTTAGCCTGTTACACCTCGCTTTTAGAGACCTGCATCTCTGACTAGGAGACGGTGTCAGATTTCTTAAAGAGAGGAATGTTCAGATTTATTATGATGGCTTTCTGTGTGATGAAAATGTCTGACAGAGAAGGCTGCAGCTCACCAGTGGTTTTATTCACAACCTGTGTCCAGTTGTCCAGTTGTGTCCTCAGCACGAAGGTCAGGACTGATTCTGTAGTAGATCTGTAAAATAACAGCTCACAGTCTTTGTTGCATATTGCCACCACACCAACCACCACAAAGTACTTGCTAATTCATCTGTTAGTGGCACTTTAAAACAGAATGAGTGTGGTAAAAGAAACTCTACTATCTTAAAATGAATAAAACACACAGACATAAAATAATACACAACTCCAGTGCAGGTTAAACAAGCTGTCCTCAGTGAGGAACCTCCATCAGATTAACAGCAGAAAACCTTGAAGCGGCTATAACCAATATATTTAATAATATTTTTGGTACCACATGACTACGTGCATGCGAAAGGGGTCACTCAAAGTGATGAACCTACATTAAATTACCACCCGACTCTGCAGCTCCCTTCAGCTTTAAGGAGCTTTACAGCAAGTTACAGCCCAAAGCCAGCTGTCTTCATCCTCTGGGGACCACGAACGTCTGTAAAAAACAATTAATGGCAATACGTGCAATACTTGTTGGGATATTTCGGTCTGGACCAAATTGATGAACATTCTTACATTCCGAGAGAAGCAAGGTCAAATTCCAACTAACAAGTTCGCCATATCAACTTTAATAGGCAATAATATGCCCGTGTTGTGTTTACAGCTTGTTTCTGCTGCCCCCAAGTGGCCAAATAAATGTGTTTTTGCAGATTTAATGACTATCTGATATTCAATAAAATGGCAATATTGAAATTAACACACAAACTCATCTCAAACTCATAAATACATGCCGTTACACATGCTCGACAGGATGAGCACTTTATTATTAACTAAGAATATAGGATTTCTTTCTCCGGTTGGATCAGGATAATACATTCTTTCTATACTACTGAATACGACTGTAATCGGCTGGAATGATTAATATATTTGTGACAGAATTGAGGTTGCAGCCCTGCATCGCGCTGCCTGTTCAATTGTTTGTTTAAGGAAGCAAAAACCCCTTTCAGTGTATTGCTGGATTCTCACCTCTGCCTCTGGGCTTTGGCAGGCTCCGAGCCTGCAGCAGAACAGAGCTGTGTTACGACGAACTGTATTGTTCCCTAATTTCTTCTCTGGGATTTCCTCTTGCCAGCTCCCCACACCCACCCATCCTATTCACTGTACAGTCCTCCATCATCCTCCCTCTGTTTGAAGGCCCTGCCAAACTCTCTGGCACAAAACAATTGTCCTTGTATATTTGAGGAGACACAACTGGCTCCTCAGACGGGCTTTTCTCCCCCACAGAAGCTCAGCTGACGGGTAGACAGACTTCCTCCTCCTCCTTCTCCTCCTCATGTTCAGTAAAATCGGAAGCGAGGTATCCGAGTCCTGAGCCACAAAGACTCAGAACCATTAATATCTTTGACATGCAGGTGGAGCAAGGGGGGGGGGGGTGCATCCCCAGCCAGTGAGTGTTGCTGAAGCAGACTGTGAGAGCAAAGAGCTATTAAAATATTACCATGTGCAGGTTTGTCTCTAACAAGAGCTCTCTGGCAAGACTACAAAATGCTGAAGGTAAGCACCCACCTAGGAATCAGGACTGCGCTCCCAGATGAGGCTGAAAAAGAAACCAAATATGCTTTACATCCTTTCCGTTTCTGGATCATCTATTTTAACTTTTTTTTCTTCCTTCTGTTGGTGAGGCAAGGACAGGAACACGTTTGAGCCATCAGAGCAGTGATTTGTGTTCAATCTGCAAAGGTGTTTTCATGGAGCCTTTGCTCAACAGGATTCATTAAACCATGCTTCCGAAATGTGACCGTTTCCTCTACTGTTTGTTTTGCTCAATAACTGTTAGTCAGTCGACATGAACAGGATGATATGGTACATTATGACAGTTTCTCTCTCTCCAAAGGTAGAAACAAGAACATTAAGCTGCAATCTGCAATGTTCAATAAAGTACTGAGCTTCACAATGAGCAACATAAAGAAGGCACATTTTACACTCAAAATTGTTTTGGGTTTACTCTAAAGTGAACTTTATTTTACAATTGAACTTGATTGCTGTATGTGCATTCATTCATCAAGCATCCAAATCCTGCACACGCATCTTTGCGGCCATTTTATTTGGTTTATTATCAGCATTAAATCCCACACACTGATAGTCAATATAACACCCACAGGTAGATAAATATGTTGTTTTTGATCCAGTGATTGTGTTATTTTCTTTATTTGCAGTATGGTTGCGAACCGTTATCATCTACTGTCATGTCAGTATTTGTTACAGGTCATTACTAACATGTGAATGCTTTTCAGTTTTTAATGGCACATGCACATCATTTTGCACAACTAACAGTATGTTTGTAACACTTTCAAGGTTAAACCTGGGCATATCATGTTCAACATTGGGTCAAAATATCAATATTTTAGTCATATAAAAGGCAGTATATATAAAAAAATAACACTGGGGTAAAATCAACCGGTTAAAGTGAACTCATTATTGCCTCTGTGCCATATTGAACCATTGATTTTTAGCCATCCAAGGAAGGATGGCTTCTTAGCTTTATGTTTATTTATATAAAATTACAAGGGTGAGACAAGATGGCATAACTTAGTAGAAAAACAAAGTAAATGAAAGAGAAGTAACAAGTGCTTTGTTCTTGTTTTCTTTTTCTATTTGACCCAAAACAACACAGACTATCGAGGTCATTTTTCATCCCAGGTCACAGAACTGGCAGGACGAGGTGGAACTGCCGTCTGGCTTCATTTCACCTCCGCTGAAATTCTTCCTGCACAAAATCTCTTTTGGGATTAAGAGACGCGAGTGTCCGAGGAAGAGGAAAAACTCACCAAAGTGAAGCAGTAAAGCTTTGCAGTGCTCCCCAGGTGGATCCTTGCCTGTCAGACATGTTAAACAGATGCACACTGACCTTATTTGTTACCTTTGCTTTGCTCCCCCCCCCCCGATCTCTTCTGATGGTCTCTGCCATCAATTTGTTACCCGTCATCTTTAAAAAAAAAAAGTCTCCTTCCGAGATTTGTTTAAAACTCACTTTTTGGTTCACTCAAGCTCAAAAGTACCACCAGAGAGCTGTACATCTGGGTCCCAGTGCCGGATGATGTCAAGACTGGCACTGACCCAAAGCCTGTCGCACAGAGAGTTCCTCGGAGAGGTCGGCTGCGCGTTGTTTTCCCTTCCTGTGCCTCCGTGACATCTTCCTGCCTCGAGGAGCCTCGGGGAGCCATTTGAGGAGGCCCAGGCCCAGAGCATGGAGGACTTAGCATAGCAAATTCCAATTAGCCTGACAGGGTTAGAGGGGAGCGGTGGGTGATGGAGGGCGGTGAGGGGAGCTCGGACCCCCAGCATGCACCTTTACTGCCTCAAAATTCACTTTCCATGCAGCCTCCTGAGTCACCAGGGAGCCCCCCCCCCCCGTGTAATTTTAAGGACTATGTTTGCATTCTGATTCGATGCCAGACAGGAACTCGGGGCTCAGTCTGTCTGTTTGTCTGAGCTACATTCTGCCTGTTAAACCGATCACAGAGTGTCTTTTTAAGAGTGGAGAAGACAGAGAGAGGTCCGCAGAGACTGGGCTGCGTTTGCTTGGCAGCCTGATTTCTGCGCAGTTGTGAAATGTTTCCCAGGGAATGTGGTCTGAAGTGAATCTGTGCTAAGGAGGTCGTGTTGCAAGAGGATATAGAAGAAGACAATTGGCTACCTTTAGCAGTTTATTGTAAGAAAATCAACCATATCAACATTATCTGTCGTCATGATAGCGATGGCAACATTCAACCTCTGCTGATATGTGAACCAATCCTCTACTAAGAAATGAAGACAGTTTACCTTCAGGATCAACACCAGCATTATATTTGCATCATTCGCCATGATTGCACGTCAGCGGGGTTTCCCTTCTGTGCTCCACCGTGACCTCCGACCTCTCACCCCATCTCTCCCTGTCCATCGGGCCCACAGCAGTGATTTATCCCTCTGACATACCAACAGCTGTGTTGGGGGCTCAGAGCAGAGTGTGGGCTACTATTTGCCGTGACTAATCGATAGCAGACTTCAAAAAAACACCAATCGTGAGAGTTGGAAAAAAAATATACACCCGTCGTTGACACCAGAAACCCTGAACCTTTGCTGTGGCTCTGTGGGCTTCATATACAACGGCAGCATTACTGGAAACAGTGGAAATTTGTGTGTGTGTGTGAGACATCTTTCCATAAAGACATAAAAGACATTTTTTACCATTAAGTAGATCACTGAGATATAATAGATATTTGCAAATGGAGCTAAAGAGAAATACAGTTTGTCCATCGAGCATTCAGGTGTCAAACTAAAACATTTAAGATTCTTATAGAAATTTAAACTTGTCAAACTTTGAGGGGAGTTTAGTTGAGAACAGCAGCTTTCCAAACTGCATGTTGAGCTTCTCGTTGTATAATATGAGCACGTTTTAAAAAAAAGACTCTCTCAAAAGATTGTTGGCGCCAGAAATAAACACTTTCTATTTGTCTCTTCAGTTCGTGTCATCAGTATATCCTGCACGTTTTAAGTTGTACATCAATGTCCACAATCTGAAGCATATTTTGACATGACTAACTTGATTTAGTTTGACAGCTTTCACGTGTTTCTCTATCAAAACCGGGAATCAGGCAAATGATCGCTTTATTTTGATAAAATATATTTTATTTAAAACCTTTGGGCAAAAAAAAAAAAAAAAAAAAAAGGGACAAAAGCTGATAAGTTTCAAAACAAATGCACTGCATCTTTGAAAGGCTTATGCTTCAGTTTCTCAGTCAAGTATAAATAGTCTCTTCTTTGGTTCCATCATTTGATCCAGCATATACAGAATATGTGTGTGTGTGTGTGTGTGTGTGTGTGCGATATGTAACACCAGCTTTGACTCTTCCCTGAGAAAGTCTTTGAGGATGTTCAGGTTGCTAATCATTCACTGGGCTCCAGTCAGCGTCTCACTCGCAGCCCTCCTTCATCTGGGGGAGAAGAGGACCGTCATGCACACATTCACTGACATTTAGATTAGCTGCACCCGAGGTCACTTGCATTTCTCCGAGGGGAAGCGAAGGCGTCATTGATTCTACAAACCAGCAGCTATTTCTCAGCATCACCGTATGTGCCGTCAAATCTGGATTCTCGGCCATGCATGTGCGCCATTCACCCCCTTCACCCCCTTCACCCCCTTCCGCTGGCTGCTCAGGCAGAAGGTGCAGATGGTCCGCGGCTGCGGCTGCGGCTGCGGCTGCGGCTGCGGCGCCGCGCTCCTTCCGCGCGCAGGCACCGGCCCGAGGCAGGGCTGCGCGTCGGCGGCGGCGGCGGCGGCGCCTCCGTCCGCGAGCAGCAGCACGTTGGCCAGATGCGAAATGTAGCTGGATGCCAGGCGGAGGGTTTCAATTTTGGAGAGCTTTCTGTCCACCGGCTCGGTGGGTATGAGCGTCCGCAGAGCCGCGAACGCGCTGTTGACGCTCTGCGTCCGGCCCCTCTCCCGCGCGTTCGCCGCGCTCCGCTGCTTCACGGCCACCGGCGAGTCGCCGCGCAGCTGGCGCGACGTCCTCCGCCGCTTCTCGCCGGAGCCGCCGCAGCAACTCCGCTCCGAGCTGCCGTCGCTCTCGCTGCGGACGTCGTCGTCCTCGGACGTGACGGCGAAGTCCGAATAGGTCCGGTGCGTCGCCACCGGCCGCAGCATGGCGAAGGTCATCGTTGAGGGCGAACAAGTCCGAAAGCCGACTCAGGGTCTGTGCTGAGGCGCAGATGTTGCATGGAAGCACTAATGAAGAAACAGACCTTTAGAATAACGCCACCTTTCATAAGTCGGCCTGCAGTGGCCGCTTCTAAGGATGGACGCGGACTACCTGGTCAGCTGGGCTCTTATAGCTGCATGGGAGGAGACTGTTACAGTGGCCGCTGCAGTGAAAAGACACAAACAGTAACTCGTCGTGAATGTGCCACATTGTTGTTAGACGTCGCAGATGCGCATTAAAAGATGAAGATATAGTAGTAACACTATAACTGGAAGCCACAGACCTGCAGGGGCATTAAAGACACATTGGCACCGTGTGCTTTTCTTTCAATTTTGTTGTAAAACTAGTGTAACTGCTGCAGACTGTAGTGTTGCACGACACAGTACAGCAGCAAGTTGTACCTGTATTCAGTGACGGAACAAATATTCAGATCCTTTACCTTTAAGTAAAGTATAGCAACACGGCATAGAAGAAATACTAACAGCCCTGCCTTCAAAATCTTAAGTACAAGTGTTAGCAGTAAAAGTACTTATGCAGAAGGCCCCAATTGAGGGGAGTATTATTGAAGATTAAATCATCATTACTCATACACAGAAGTAAATAGTAAGTAGAATCTTGGTGTTGTCGCAAAGTGGAGTGATATTTTTAACTACCTTATATAATGCCGGCTAGTTTAGTCTATAGAAATGCATCATTTTTTTATAAACTGATCAAATGTTTTATCAGCAGAGTAACGTGTAACAATAGCTGTCAAATTAAGGCAGTGACATCAAAATACATATAATATTTGCAAAAGACGTGTAGTATAAGTAGCCGCAAAAAATAACATACTCAAATCTCAAAATAGCACTTAAGTACAGTCCTTGGGAAAATGTACTTAGTTACATTGCACTCTCGTATCATGTAAAATGAATGCTTCTGGTCCCGGAGCATGATTATAAAACTTGCAAAATTCAAATATATAAGCTATATACTCACTTTAATGGCATTTGGGGACTAATGTTTGCTTTTCGGTTATTTTACAGTTTACCATCTTGTGTTAGTCTGACATGTTTATGGTGCTGCCACCCACCGGGGGTCGTTTTTGTTAGCTGGTAAACCACACAAACACAGTCAAGACCAAAAGGAGCCTCATTTCTCCACAAAACCTCAGCTGGCTCAACATCTAAATATATACGTAGTTGCGCAGGTGTTTGGAGAACTCGTGGATGTGCATGCAAATTATTTTTGTTTGTCTTTCCACCTCTCAAATTTCCAATGGAAATTGTCAAGTCAAATGTAAGACGTTGTTTAATTTGACTATCTTTTTCAGGAAGCCTGGCTTCATGTTCAACCTTGTACCACTATTGCTAAGCAACAAACAGGGTCAGACTCGTTAGAGTGAACAATCCTACTGTTATGTCACCATCTTAAAAGCTGCCATTGATAAATATGAAAAAAATCGGGAAACACTGGACCTTTAAATCTTGTATGCTACACTATATATTGTAGCAAATAACATTTAAAGAAACCAAAAAGCTGCCACCGGCCTGCACACTGAGGAGCACAGGTCAGGCAGGAGAAAGTTAAGTGTGCGTAAATAAACCCGGAGCGGTTGATCCTGGAATGGCAAGGATTTATTTGCTTGCTGCCCTGAGTTTAAAAAAACAAAGCAATGGCAAATGGATGGTTTAGTCCCTCCAAACCACATCAACAGACACAAGTCACCTCCAGCCGCAGCCGGCAGCACATTCAACCACTTCAATGTGCCTCAGCTGCATCAACAGTCAGACACCCAAACAGTCTGCTGAGGGAACCCTGAGGTCTTTCAAAGGACAGGAATCCACAGTGGCAAAGGCTGTGTGAATATTTCAATTAGCAAAAATAGGCTTTGTCTCTCCAGAGATTTAACGTGGTAAACATGCATTTAAAAATAAAAATCACGAGCTGTGAAAGAGACACAAACGGATTTCAATTTGTTGCGATACGTGACGGTCCAGTAATAACACATTAAAAGGTCAACAAATCCCCTCAACTACCAGAAAACAAATTACGGTGCGAGTCTCAGACACACTCTGCTGCTGCTGTATGCTTAATAACATTTACCAGGACCCGTGAAGACTCACTGTGAATTTACTGTGTGTCTTTGTGGGGCGTGTGAACCAGTGTGGCCTTTACGTGGTACGAGTGTGAGTGTGTGTGTGTGTGTGTGTGTGTGTGTGTGTGTGTGTGTTGACTTGGGACTAAAGACAGAAGTTGACGCGTTCTTCGAACAGCTCGTCCGGAAGCAGTAGATCCATTTATCCACACTGATGAGGCGACAGCATGTTGAGCTCGCCACCCACTGAGTCCTGTGTTTCTGTGCTTCAGAGATCTCAGAGAACAGAAGCGCTGTGTGAGCCAACGAACACAGACAGGAAGGTTATACAGTCTCTGCGCTGGTGCACGCTTTGTCATTATCTGGATGGCAATGTCGGCCATACAGGATGGATTGCCAAGACATTTTCTAGACATTCGTGGTCTCCAGAGGATGAATCCTAACGACCTTGGTGATTCCCTGACTTTTCCTCAGGCACCACTATGAGGGTGACATTTCTGGCTTTTAGTGGAACGTCTCAACAATTGTTGGATGAATTGCCATGAAATCTTGTACACACATCCATGTCCCCCTCAGGAAGAATTGTAATTTCATCAAGCACCATCAACAGGTCAAAATTTCAATCTTACTTGCACAACAAACAACATTAGCAAATGTTAACATGCTGGCAGAGTAAACAATAAACCTGCTAAATATCAGCATGTTAGTTTTGTCATTGTGAGCATGTAATTAACTACACGCCTGAAACAAAAGACCATGTAATATATATATATGAATATGGCATAACAGCAATTTGTTCTGTTTCACACAGGTGTAGCTGAGGTACAGTATTATCTAGTTTCCTTACAGAATTACAATTTGCATTTCAGAGTGAGCCTATTTTAATACTGTTGGGCAGCAGTCACACTGCTCCTCATCCACTTTTCTTCAGCACAGCTGATGAGCGGTGATCCAGCCACTAACGGGTGTTGTCTTCGTTCAGTCACTGACACTGGAAATGCGTGAAGCAAAAGAGATGGAGAACAGTGGCAACTCTCTCCAGCTCCATCACATCCTCGAGGTTTCCCCTGCTGCCGACACATTGAAAGCTGAAAGCCAACAATGACTTTAACCTAACAAGTACATTTGTGCAGCCAAAGTCAGATATAGTTTATTTCTCTGTGCTTTAGAGCTGCCTTGTTGGCCAAAACCTTTAAAAAAACACATGAGTGAGCTTCAGCGTTGCACTGGGTGACATGTTCCTTCATTACAACGAACACTGTTGCTCCCGCATACACAGCCCTGCTGCTGTAAATACTCACCAGGGATTAAATCTGTGGCTGAACATAGTTCCACACAAATACACAATTTACTCTCAAAAACTATAAGCACCAATCTGTTTTAGGATTTTTATATTGAAAAGTTAACCCCAGGACCCTGTTAACAAGATTGATATCTTCAACAGAATCAAATGGGCTTGTGGCTGAGAGCAACAGACAAGCTGGGGAAGCCGGAAGGTATTGAAAGACAGGACTAACTCACTGTTGGTTTCTGTTGTCTCCCAGTGTTTCCGACGGCACTTAGAGTAGGTTATGGTCAGACATTTCAGAGAAAAATGTTTGGGGTTAGCGTGAAGATTGTGCTGAGGTAAAACTAAGGAGAAACACAAAGGCTTAATCACATATTTTCCCCATCCGTTTTCAGCAAAGCACTACTTGTAGAGGGGATCTGTACTGTGGCATCGTGGCCTCCAGATCTGTGTTGGAACACGAGGACACGCAGTACCAGTGTTTCTTAAGGTGCTGGAGCCCTATTGATGAACATTGCGAGTAGGTGCACGTGCGTACGTGTTGATATATTGTTCAACAGCTGAAGTCAACAGAGTGCTGTTAGAGGACAAAGCTGATGTGAAGTACTTGATAATATATATAATGGCACCTGTCAGTGGGGGGGGATATATTAGGCAGCAAGCGAACACTTTGTCCTCGAAGTTAAATATAAGTTCACTCCGATTGGCAAGGCCAAGCAAGCAGAGCCACATTATGTCTTATGTTTGAAGCATGTGTGAAATTTAACCTATTGATATCATCCCACATGTATAGTTTCACAAAGTTACACAAAGTGACACAGTGGTGAGGTCAGAGGGTGGATACGGCGTTGCAAATCTGGCACAAATTACAGGCCTGCAGCCACCAGTAGTCTGAGGGAATTCCAGATAGGAAGCTGTGAGAAGTCGTCAGCGACTCGAACACCTAACCTCTTTGAAGGGGATTTGGTTGTAATGCCTCCCAAAGTGGAACAAATGGGTGAGCCAGAGATCTTTTTTTTTTTTATAGCTGTATTTTAAATGTAGACAGACTCTACAGGAGAGCCAGAGTCTAATTTAAGTCTTGTAAGGCAGTTTTATTCGGCCACTGGATCATGTCATAAACTCAGCAGTGGTGATAAGAGAGGGAAAAGCTCTTTCTATCAATGCTTATCACCATTAAAACAATTATACATCCCAAGAGAAATATGCCATCATAAAAACAGAATACAAGCACAGGCTTGTAAAATTTTAAACCTATCTATTTCAACCTGGTTACAGTAAAAGCTAATAGAGCAATTCTTCTTTTTTAGTTTGTACGATACTATATGATTCACTGAAGGAAAAAATGTTGAATTAATTGCTTGATGTCATCCCAACAGTCACATACAATACAGAACTAATAAAATTAGTTTGTTGACAGAGAATTACTCTACTATACAACACAACTCAAGTTCCAGTCTCATCTTATCTTTAACAATCATTTTACATTAAAGTGCAGCCATGTCTCTTATTACTAATTATAAAAATATACATGTAATATCTTGTTCACATCATGCACAAAGTAAGTTGCTGCCTAGAGCCCCCAAAACCACCAGAGGGCCGTACAAATAACATGATAAAGGACAAAAAAAAAGAAAAATGCTAGAACCATTTGAACTTTTTGCACATTAAAAACAAATCTATTTCAATATGTCAGCTTTGTTTTATATTCTTCCATCATTAGTCATATTGTACTTGGTTACAGCAATTAAACAGCCTCCTTAGACTCATGTGTTAAATTTTAGGTATTTATTTTTGTTGTGATGTTGCAGGAGGGAAACCATACTGAGCAGAGAACATCAATCCCCGTTTAGGGCTTAAAAAAAGGCATCGCCAAATATCATGAAGTAAACACCGCAAGTTAATTTGTTAACTCGTCACTGAGCAATACAACAGCAGACGGCAAGAAGTATTTGAGAATTGACACGGCTCCAATCCATTTGTGAAAACGGCCACAAACACTTCCTCTTCTTAGCCCCCTAAAGCCCATTGATCTGTTTAAATCCTCAAAGATAAAAGAGTACAGAACCACCCATGGAAAAGGCTCCCCGAAGTAACAGGTGCAATTTATTTATTTTTTTCCTTTTTCCATACTGGTGTTGCGTGTCAAAAACCCTTTGAGGATATGGTTACTTCCAGACAGTGAGCGAGGCACAGGAAGTCTTCTCACACGCGACGATTCATAGGAGAAATTTAGAGTCCTTTAGGGCCGGTCGGTAAAAAGCTGCCCTGGGTCTCCCTTCATTTCCTCGATGGCCACAAAGGGAGACCATCAAGCAGCTCTGAGCTCGCATCGTGAAGGCGCCGATGTCGGGAAAAGGCCTCGTCTCTGTGCAACGACTGGCGATGTATAGTTTACCTGTGTTATTCTGCAAACCTACAGTTCCTTCCTCCAAAACTGAGGGGCAAGGGAACCTGCTTGATATAATATGCAGAGCCAGTCTCAAGGTTAGTACCAACAACAAACATCATCATTATTATCATGTGATACATTTACACAAGATTATTCATCACAACAGAACAAACCATTATTATTGTTTTGCATGTTTAAGGAAGGCACAAGGCGGCTCTCTCATGCTGTTTACTGGTGCAATGCATTTTACTCTTAAATGGCATCAGGGACTTTATTATGAAGAGTCAGCCATCAATCAGGTTATTTTCACACAAATTATAGAGTGATTATATCTGATAGCACTTCAAGGAAGTGAGAAAAGGCTTTGGTTCATGAGAGTTTTCATATGAACTGGGCTTCTCATTCTTCGTCTTTATTTGGCCAAACACAATCTAAAAAGGTTACAAGAGGGATCCTTCTCAGAGACGCCGAGTAACAAAGAGCGATGCCGAGAAGAAGGGGCAGACTCAGCAACATCCTGCATTTTGACACAAGACGTTGTCAGCCTGATGTTATCATAACACCTGACTCCTACAAAACATCTGGTCTATAGGCTCCTTTCTATTACATCGTCGCCTTGCGCCGCCTGAGACATCACAACCAAAGTTGACTGTGCACGAGACTTCAAAAAGTTTTGATAAAGAAAGTAAAATACCGTATATTGTTGCTACCATAGTACTTATTAGTAATGTTATTTCCTCCTCATATTCTGCTGCTGCACACACACAGCATTTGATTTCTAAAATTAACACTAGTGCCACAAAAAAAGACTGACTACAGGGACCTTTTGATATAATTTCAGACTAAAATAACTTGAATGTGAGACAAGTTGTGTTTAAACCTTCCTCAGCACTCAGTAGGAGGAACCCAAAAAGGTTCACTTCAAGGAAAAGCACAGATGAAAATAATAAAATGAATGATGGCTGAACTCCTCTTTGCCGCTTCAGTTTCAGAGTCCTGGGCTGCGTTTGAAATCACTCCCTATATACACACACAGTGTTTACTGCCACTTTATTTGAGCATTCAAAATTCTGAGTGTGTAAATGTAAATATCCTTTAGTGTCCAAAAATATGTACACCCCTTTCTTCTAGTAATCCACACATTGCAATGCGTCGCACTGGAAGTGAACGAGGGAGACACTTTGGACAGACCCGCATTCAAATAATTGTCAGGAAATCCTGACAGCAGCAATATCTTCCACAGAACTACAGAAAGATTCAACAAACGGCAACAAAATATGTAGTTTCATCTAAATAAAATCTAATAGTAACAATGTAGCTCATTTACACGGGCCTATACTTCGCTTGTTTGTATCCTGTTAAGAAAAACAGGTAATACAGAAAAACTAACCCATTTAGACTATTTATATGGTGCAACTGCAAGGCTACCATCTTGGAGTAATGCCTGAACGTGCCGAAGCTGGAATAATGACTCTTTTTCCTGTTCCTGTCTGGCTCACAACAGAGCCATGTCTGCTGTGAAAAAGGCCTCAACATTTGCAGCCATCCTTGCTGTGTGGTGTCACGCTGCTATATCCCGCTTCACATTTGCTAATGCACAAGTAAATAACTGCAGGAAAACGATCATTTAAATTACTTTTAATGTGCAAGCACAATCTGTGCTCTGAGGTTGAAGCTATGAAATGACAGACACTCACTTGGTAAAAATGTACAACTCATAAAGACACACATTTACACACCCTTTAAAATTACATCTCAGTGGTTCCAAATGAGAAATGCCGTGTGTTTAACTGCAGCGTTACATTTCCCCCTGCTGGTAAATGCTCAACTCTGCAGTCACCAGCTGCAACAGAAGAGGCAAAACTCTGTGAGTGAGTCGCCTGATCCAAGTCTCTGAAAAAAAACAACTCCCAAGCGGCTCCAGCGTCACCGCAGGTCAGGCGTCGAAGCCCCCAAGTAAGTGCTAAGGTCCGAGACGTTCGCCCTGGTGAGCTTGGCCCGGGATGGTCGGCATGTTCAGCCTCCGACAGACAGCAAACCTATCGGGTGGTTCTTCAGCGGAAGGCTTTCATTGGTCTTCCGCGCTGTCAATCACGAACGTAGGGTTCGCGAACCCCCTCTGGTCCCTTGGAGCGACACTTGGCCCTCAATCATCCCAATTGCTGGTTTCATCCTAAGTAAAAGCTTGTATTTGTTTCGTTGGCATTCAGAATGCATGTTGTTATGCTGACCTTTGCTGCCAAGACAGAGGGACCATGCCTGATCTAGCTAATTAGCTAACTAGCTAACTAGCTAACTAGCACACATAAACTCATCCACTCATCCAGCAGTTAGGGAGCGACATTGTCCTTACTTTGGCCACCCGGTGAATGCAAGTCCGACATTAGCTCTCTTTTACCTCTGTTTTTGGTCTCTACCACCTCCCGGGGGAAATATCTGCCTCTGTAGATTGTGAACGCTGCTAACTGTGTGCTGGGCAGCAGGTTTGCAGAGGTTTTAAGGTGAGAACAGCTGCACGTCCACTGGAAACAACACTAGCAGAGAGCTGAGCGTGAATCAGAACACTTCATTTCTGTGCTGGACAGTCAGACAGTGAGCTGAAACTCATTATAATGAAGGTTTGGGATCCCGCAGACTCCACTGTTCTTTGTGATAAAAATATTAATAGTTTCCCCCTTTCATGTTATTTTCACATTGTCATTTGATACAGTTGTCAGCATTAAAAATATTGATTATAACCGCTTTAAATGCTCTTTCCTCTATTTCTTAATATCCCACACACAGGAATAGTTGTGAACTCCAACTGTACACTGAGAAACTGAGTGATATATATCTCCTGTAATCAGTGATGTAAAGTCGCCAATAGATCCTTTTCACAGCAGACGTGTTGACTTGTCAAAGCAGGAAAAGCACAGGCGGAGAGCCAGTTCCAGGGCTCTGGTATTGTGTAGCATGTTCTCACTTGATGACATGGCATACTGGGACACTTAATGGACTAGAGCCATTGTTAATATTATTACTTAAACCTGTACTTCTCCTGCTTTGACAGGTCAAAATGTCTGCCAGGAAAAGGGTCTATTACATTTAGTGAAGCGCAGTACTTGAAGAGACTTAACCCGTACTCCCACATAGTTTAGGATCCCGCAGACTCCACTGCTGCTTGTGTTTAAATACTAATAGTAATTGCAAAATGAACGCGTTCTTCCTCTAAACATGCAGTGACCTTATTAAAACCCAACATGTTTGTAACCCTTCCTTGTGCCACAAACTGGGCTTGAACATTTGATGAAGGTGGCAAAATATGGACATAAAACATTATTATTACAAATACTAAATAAGGAAATATGTCATGTGATTATGTTATATGGGCTAAGCATGAAGAAAAAAAAAACATATTCATTTTGTTTGCCAAAAAGTAATTCACAGACAAAGAAACGACCAGTATGTTATCTTACATGGCTGTATGTTTAGTCCAGTGATGCTCAAACTGTTATAAAACTCCAATGACAGAAATCCTAATAGACGTATTTGGGATGTCTCCAATCACAGACCTGGAGCGTGTAAAAAAAAAAAAAAATCCCCTCTATTTAACCATTCCTTACAGCCGGAGTCTCTGAGCCGTGTCATCAAAACCATGTTAATAAGCAACTCTTATAAGGTGAGATTGTGTGTGTGTTTCGAACGCAGGACATTAAGGTTAACAAGTCTGCCTCTTAGCATGTAAACAGACCCGTGTTGGAGGTAGCTGTTGAGTATTTCATGGCATGTACATGTTATACCAAACACAAACTTTACCTCTTTTGAAAGGTAACTTATTCATTTCATGGCCCAAACTGTTTCTCATTAAAATTCACTCCACCAATTAGTCGTGCAGTTGAAAAGAGAAGCTACAACCCCAGAATCATTTGGTGACAATAGTTTTTAATGAGGTCAGTGTTTCGTATTGTTGACTGTTGCATGATATAGGCTTCCTCCTTCAAAGTGCGCTACTTGGTGATATTCTATTTTTGCAGGGATTTCAAAGAGCCAGCCAGGTTCCTGTGGTTACAAAAAAAAAAAAGGACGTCTGGGCCCGCAGCATTGCACAGGTAAATGGAAAGCTTCAAAGATCTGTGGCAGTGAAGCGGAAACAGAACTATTGTTGTTCTCTCCAAACCACAGCTACAGCATCTTCTAATGAGACAATTAAAAATGATTTCTTGGACAGGAGAGGCAGGCCATTGAATTGAATTATTACAAATACTTTCAACTACAATGGCGGAGCCTTTAATGTTGATTAATTGGTCACACAGGGATCGGTTACAACGTGACGGAGGTCTATATATAGTATGTAATCATAAACAGTGGTATTGGTACATTGTATATCCTTGTAGAATAAAACAAAAACAAAACACACTGTGTAATTTAGGTGCTACAGTGAATGTAATCAACTTTTTTGCCTCATTGTCAAGTGATCTGTTCATAATTTCCACAAAAACAGCTTAGCTTTGAAAACCGCCTTACATTTTCTGCCTTCTTTTCCTCAAGTGCAATTTAGCTGACGCCACTATAGTGTGAAAACAGCTGAAAAACTCCAATTAGACCGTAATATGCTGACATGGATTGTGCAGCTGGCTGCATGACTTGGTGTTTCTGTATGAATAACTACGGTATAGTAAATATGTATAGTGACATCCCCCCTGGGCATTCACCACTTTATACAGTGTCAAATTCAAAGTCGCTTCTTTGCTGTCAATCAAAAGCCACTTCATCACAAAAAGAAAATAGCGTCACATGAAGAGAAGAGACCCTGTCACTCAAAGCATATAGACATGTAAATCGTCTCCAGTGCCGAGGTGTGTGTGTGGAGTCCCACCACACTCTGCGTGACCCTCTGCTGTCACAGCAGGACTGTATTCTAGTCGCTAACATATCTCAATTACTTAGATTGAGTTAGTCACACAGGTACAGCAGCAGGTCACGGAACAACAGTTCCCACATAATGATTTGCTGTTAATATTAGATTTCATTCCCCGTGGGATTGTCACACTTAGAGCAGCTGGAGAAAATTACCTGCCAGTTTTCCGACAGGGAAGTGAGCTATATTTATTTATACCTTCTCCTTTTCTTTCTTTTTTTTTTTTTCTTTACACGTTGACATGCTTTTAAAGTGATAATTATTCTGACGGCAATTTTCAGTCTTCAAACCTGAAATCACGTCACGGTTTAGCGGCAGTGGATGTTGCCGTGTTGGTGGCTGAATGTGTGACTGATTTGCTCAGTGATGTTGATTATTCACTGGTGGCTCTCGTTGCCTAAGCCTATGAAATTATTTTCTGCGCTGTCTCCTTCTAGTTCAGCTGCCCACAATGGGATTTCTGTTTAATGATCTTCCTTGGCTTGAAATAAATTTGCTCTCCCAACCTCATCCAGCGAGAGAAAATAAGTGGTGCTGTGGAGGGAGATAATTTAAATGTGGATTAAGTTGTAGTCTTTCATTCCTTTTACACTTCAGTTCAATAGCTTTACCCTAAAAAACAGAAACAGAATAACATTTCTTCAACTGTTCAAGATTAAATATCAACATAGAAAGCCACGAAAGCATTGTTAAAATGATCTTATTTATCTCACAAGGAGATAAAAAGCCTCCCATCTGCAATTCCTCTGCTATCCTTGTTTCTGCATGTATTGTATATGAAGGGGAAAAAGAGGAGAAATTGAAGAAGTGCCCTCCTTGACTTTTTGCTTGAGTGCTGATGACAAGTTGGATATTTTAGATGCATAAAAATGCAATTTTGACATGACTTCAAAAAGAGAAGCATACGGATGAGGTGGACCCTCTGCCAACAGAGAGACGAGGAAACAGATGGGTTTTACACAAACAGCACAAACATCAAGAACACTGAGTTAAAGAGCTTGGCAGTCTCACTTGATGAAACAGTGAGGAATGGAGGCGCTTTTAATGAGCATCTCTCCTGTGATGCAGAATGTGAAAAGACAAACGGTTAGCTCTTAAAGGGGCAGTTACAGTTGGTTTGGCCCTGACTGGTTGAACCGAATGGTTCCTTCAGCCCCTTGTTGAGGGATGCAGTATGCAGGTAGATTGGTTATAACATGGAGATTCATGGCTTAATTTTCACAATGATATAATAACCTAGAGGAGAATATTGCTATTGTTCAATTATCCAGTTGAACTGATGGCAGGATCATCAACCAACACAGCTTGTTGTTGTTGAATTGTTAACGCTGACCGTTGGGGATCAGCCAACAGATGGCGCCAGATGTGTGGGAAAGGTCAGAGGGATGGCCTGCACCAGTTGAAGGAGTATTGAATTAAGTAATGATAGTTTTTCTAATTATAAAGATGAAATGTTCTTTGCTACCTCACCCATGAACAACTGAGAGACACCAGTTGCAACTAAAGTTCTTTTTCAATAGTGACATTTTTTAAATGGACGGCAAAAAACCACCTGTAAGAATATATTTTTTACTCTATATTCTTTTAGGGCCACAACTAAGTATGGTTTTTTATTAACCGATCAATTGTCTACTCTATGAAATGTCAGCAAAAGTGAAAAATATCCATTACAACTTTAGAGAGCCCAGTGTGACACCAACAGTCCAAAACCCCATTATATTCAAGCTAAAACGAGAGAGCAGCAAATACTCACATTTGAGAAGATAGAACCAAGAAATATTTTTCATTATTGAATGATTAAACAACTGAAATGATTAACTGATTATCAAAATTGTTGCAGATTATTAATCTGATTCTTCGACTAATTGTTTCAGATCTACTGATTTTCTTTACCAACAGCGGTAACTTCTCTGTGCAGAGTAGCAGGTCAGAAAATGAATAAACACCATAACAGAAATAAATATTTTCAACTTCGACAATTACCACGCGGGTTATTTTCTTGATTAATTGATTTAAAATGTCAGTTAATAGTGAAAAATGCTCGTTTCAGATTCCTAAACCCTGAGGTGAAATCATCAAATCCGTCAGTCCAAATTTTCAGTTTACTTTCACATAAGATGAAGAAAAACAAAAATATTCACATTTTAGAAGCTGGAACCAGAGACATTTTGGCATTTTTGTCAAATTTGTCAGCTCTAAAATGACATGTTTCCTGCATCGCGTGTGACCAACCGAAAGACACCAGTTAACCAATTAAACCAACTAAAATACTTTTCCATCAATACTCTTCAAATGGACAACTCCATATTCCTTTTTTGCTTGTCGTCTTAGCAATAGAGACGATTTCTCTGTGCAGGGTAGCAGATCAGAATTTGAATAAATACAGTTTTCCTATAAATAACATGGTAATCCAGTGTATGGTGTTGCCCTGACTTCTGTGCTTCTGTGTAGATAAGTGCAGTAATCTTGTGGTAACCCCTCACCCCATCAGAAGGCAGTTATATTTCCTCTCAGACAGTCACCGAGAAGATCATGGTGTTCATAGGTCAATATCTTTGAAGTGCAAGGGTGGCGCGCTCTATTTTGTAGGTTGTCTTCAATAATTTAGATGCGCTCTGAGTGTGTGGACATGTATGCAAGGCCACGTCCTCCCTGCCTGCCTTCCTTTGCTGATCACTCATTGCCACTGTTGTTGCACACACACAGCTCACCCATGGGTGATGTAATTGGATTGCATGGGTCCCCATTTTATAGTCCACTGGCATGTAATGAAATCAGTTATTTACTTTCATCATAAAATCTGATAAGGGACAACATCTGCCAGGGTAAAGTTTGCGAGTATCGCACATGAATGTTGATGTCTGCAACATCCTGGGCTGCAGCTCTGTGAGCTGTTGCTGCGTGCACAAGAATCAACACATGGTTGTAAACTTGTCATTTGACAGTTTATTTAGTCATTTGTTTACCTTCTGCTGCATATCTAGCATAGAAGAATGTAACAACAGCAATGGCAATCACTGCTTTCCCACACTGAGGAGAGGAGAGTGCAGCAAAGTGTCCTGTTTCCCTGCTCTGCCTGCTGTCTCATTATGCTGCTGCTGTGCTGCTGGAGGACACTGAAGGACACAAGCGATTGAATTCAAGTGTTGTATATTCCCTGGAAACCAATCAAGAAAAGCCCCAGAATAATAATCCCTGTCCGCTGTCATGATTCATTTTTATTTTGTTCCATATTTTTCTCTGGCTTTTGAGTCACTCAGAAAGAGTAGTTCCAGCATAAAATCAATGTTCCATTAAAATTTAATGACCAGGAAGGTCTTAATAGTGGTGGAACAGATGCCTCTGCTTTTGATAACGCCGACATCCCAGGAACTCTTATTCAAAGCTATATTGATGTTGTCAGGTTCTCTGACCGTTCCTGTTTTTCCCTGCCGCCACGGAAAAGCAAAGGATATTGGCATTTTTGTGCCTTGTAGCGGTGAAATTAAATGTTAGTGACAGTAAAGCCCATAAGATTTATCAAACATTGACAGCGGAGGCTACAGCTGATGGCACATTATAGTCATAACTATAATTACTCACTGTGTTAATGTTGACTAAAGGCTATTCCAAACGGATTCCACATTCACCATTTTTCTCAGTGTGTGTCATATTATACATATATATATATATATTTTTTTTTTTGAGTGAAAGGTGTAAGAAAGACATAAAAACGGAATTGAGTGAACAGGTTGAACAGGTTGGCCTGTCACTGAACATCTGCAGGGTGTGTGTGTGTGTGTGTGTGTGTGTGTTTCCGTGATAAAAATAAAAAAATACCCTTTTCTCCTTTTAATAGAGTCAAAATGTACCATTCCTAAAGAAATAAAAGTGGACGTGTAGGTTCCTTGTGCTATTGTTTTTATTAACGTTATCATTGCTATTGTTGTCATCATTATTAATTGTAGCAGAACAAGATAAATCAAAACACCCCTCAGCAATCATGGCTTAAGTTTCTTCATACTCAGCTGGAACAGAGAGATAGAAAGATAAAGAGAGAGAGAGAGAGAGAGAGAGAGAGAGTGATGAAAGAAAGTGGAAAATCTTAATCAGTTTTTTTCTTTGAGGACCATATGGAAGGTTTCAAGCAGCCAACCATATGTTGAAGGCTTTTGTCATGGAAATCATACTTTTTGGCACTTTTTCATTGCGCAGCCAAGCCGGGCACATAAATAAAAGAAAACGAGAACAGAAGAAAAAAAAATCATACAGAACATGATCAAATCTTTGAGAATACACAGAGGTTGAAGTTTTTGTTTGTAACTTACAACAGATAGCTTTTTAATCAACACACTCCCTGATTCACATGGCCACCCAGACTGCAATTGGTACCTGTATTTGTCATTTCTTTTTTTTTTATTAAAAAAAAAAAAAGACCATGAATAGAAAAAGAGCAATTAAATGTCTACATGCGTTGTCATATTATTGCTGTGATATATTTACAGATATATTTACAAAATCATCAAAGAGGAACAATGTTTCCCTACATCAAAATGCAGATGTTTAGAATCAAACTGAGCCTCTTTTTCTGTGTTTAATGTTTTTCTCTGAGGGTGAGCTGTAATACTGCCAGGTTTACAAGCCTACAGTACATTTCCGATTGATTTGTTTTAATGGTCTCATTGCTTTTATCTGCCTTATTAAAACGCAGGTTTTGGAGATCCATGATATCGCATTATCTCCGTCCCACGGTAAAACAGGAAACATATAAAAAAGAATCTATAGGAAGAAACTGTTTCTGCATTAGCTCAATAATACAGCGACGTGCCAAACTGTGCGTTCTGCAAGTTAATCAGGAGACAGGTGGTTTGGATGCTCTCATGCAGTGATTCAGCTGTAGCACTTAGACGACCATTGACAGGATGATGGTGAAACAGGGAGGAGAGGACGGATAAACAGAGCAGAAGCTCCTCTCTGTCTCTTTGTTGTTTTGTGGTTTTTTTGGTCTTTTTTTTTTTTTTTTTAGGGCAGGCTCAGCATTACCGCAATCGTGTCATCCATTTGGAATATGCAAATAGCTGACAGTGCATTTGCCTGCTGGTGCTTGACCTTCCCCTTGGAGGTCGCTCACTGACTCAATTACGCTCCCTATCTGCAGTCTGTCTGCAAACACCTGTTATCCTCCCACACTCCGCCACCCTCCGCCAATCCCACTTCAGCACATCTCGTCCTCGGTGCGTCTGTTTAGAGGCAGTTGGGATGGGATGAGGACGGCTATCAAGGGAGGGGAGGAGAGGGACGCGAGGCAGGGACAAATGATGGGGGAGTTGGAAGTGCATTACAGCCCGTCGTTTAATTACAACAATCTTAAAAAACGTTCTCTACCAAGACTGTTCACGTCAAGATCAGTTCCATTAGTGCTGGTTAAGACGTATTTACCTCCATTCTTATGTTGTCTCAGCAGGATCCTCCCCTTTCCCCTTTGAACCCTCAGAGATTTGCTTAGCTGCATTATTAAACTGCGCAGAACAATATGGGAGCAGTAGTAACTTTGAATTTAACTATATTTAAATGCTTTATTTTGTCAGTGACCTAAATGTGAATTATTGTAATCCTTATGTGTAATGGCAGGTATGATATAATATCATCATACCTGCCGTTCAGCTGCCAGAAGAGATTTTATTCTACCTGGTTGCTTTTTAAAACAAAAGAGACAGTTAAAATAATAATAATATTAGAGAATGGCAGCCTTTTCCAGTCAAATTAACACTTGTAGCAGTTTTGGACTCGCAGTATAAAGGACTCAGTGTTGCTCATAGTTTCTCATTATTGCTTTTGCACCTTTTGAAACCTTGGTGTAGCTAGATTACACCTACATTATTTGGCTCTTTAATTTTAACAAACGGAGAGTGTTATATATTTCTCATGGCGATGTGTACATGCACATCAACGTTGGGCCATTTCTTGGAATTATTTATTGCCTGAGATTTAAAGACAAAAAGAGCCAAAACTCTCACGAGGAGGAGGTGGACTTTTCTGCTTCTTTTTTTTTTTTATTTCCCTAAATCGACTGAAAACAAGACAGCTGTGATTGTTATACATGTCAATCGCTGTGTCAGGAAAGTTATTGCCACGAAAAGAAATGTAATTCTGCATTCCTTTGTTTGAAGTCTCCTAGTACTGGTACTGTACATTGTTCCTCTTTAAAAAACTAAGTCCCGTGGACTCTCTACAGTTTTCATGCATATAAACATTTTCTTTGAAGATCAGCAGCATCTTACAAGGTCAATGGATGTTCACTTTTTAAATGATAAACAATAAATAAATACATGATAATTAACAAATAAGCAAGTCTTCAATAAATACACAAAAATAAGGTCAATAAATAAATAGATAAATAGGTAGATAAATAAAGTATTTACATGATAAATAGATGGGATGCATCTAAACCGTGGGCGTAGCTTTGAGCGACATACAAAACAGACAAACAGAATATTTTGACTGTCACTTTGTAACTGAGGGTGTGTGAGTCCATACCTTCACTCTGAGGTAACACTGGCGGAGGGGGAGCACCTCAAACACTGGGTGAAGATTGCTCTTTAAGACGGGACGATGCACCATAAAGGCAGCAGAGTTTATGCAAGCCACCATGGTGGAGGAAGAACAACGAGAGTTTTCATTGCTATAGACAAGTCTACCGCACATGGCACTTATAACAATAGATCATTTGGTCTGGCTCCCAGTGTTTTTTTTGTCCAAGTCTGTACATCAGGGTGAGACTATGAATTTGATCAGACGGAGTGTGTGGAGACCTGTTCAACAGGTCTGTTAAACATTTTTAAATCACTGCCCTCGCAGAATTTTATTGAATGACCTATGGCCTATGATCTTGTATAGCTTATTTAAATTTTGAATACCCACAGTTACAAAGATGCTTTAGATCAACAAGGGATAATAAGCACAAAAAAATAAATTTAGAAAAATCAAATACAAAAATAACATCCGTTGAATTGAAACATTGGTGTGGAAAAAGGGGTTTGTCTTTTTACCTTTTAAAATGATCTCCCTTTTTTGCAAATACTGTCATAGTTCACATTTTCATAAAAAGTTCATGTTGGCAGTTGCAAAAGAATGCAATTCTTAGCAAATAAAAAGCAGCATAAAAATACAAGAGGTCATTTTGTCTCTAAAAAACAAAAGAACAATGTTAGTCCTTTTTTATGTTTTTTTTCTTTTTCTCATTACTATTTGCTATAAAATATCAGGAATCTAAATATTATTACTATTGATATCAATATCATTATAGTCATTGATAAAAATTCACATGCCAGGCCTCATATATAATTGTGTGTGTAATTGTGTGTGTGTGTGTGTCCGTGTGTGTGTGTGTGTGTGTCCGTGTCTGTGTGTGTGCACGCATGCGTACATTAGTGTGTGTGTGTGTGTGTGTGTGTGTGTGTGTCTGTGTCTGTGTGTGTGCACGCATGCGTACATTAGTGTGTGTGTGTGTGTGTGTGTGTGTATTTGTGTTTACTTGTGCCCACATCTGTGTGAGCACATGTTGCTTAATTGTGTACAACTATCATCTACAGTCTCTATTTGGGGAAAGGTTGTTTGATTGTATGTTTCTGTGGACAATTAGCTACTGTGCAGGGAAAAAATCCAGCATCTTTTGAAATTGTCTTTGCCATAATCATTAGAGTTTCTTCACGTAATCTCAGTGAAAATATTGCTTTCTAAAAAAAGGGAAGAAAAAAGGCATGGAGGGCAGAGTGAACAGGGTTATTGGTTGTGAACCTACAACAGGGGTTCAAAATTTTGCTTCTTCCTCGTGGTTAGTTTTCTGATCCAGAGTCATCCTCGTCTGCAGAGCCCTTGAAGCAAGCCGACTCATAGTGCTTGTTCAGGTAGGACTTGAGAGCGAAGGTCTTATTGCAGCGCTTGCATCTGTAGTGCTTGAAGGCAGAGTGTGTTTGCATGTGGGCGCGGAGGTTTGAACGGTCAGCAAAGGCTTTGCCACAGTGTGCGCAGGCAAAGGGCTTCTCCCCCGTGTGCGAGCGCATGTGACCTTGAAGGAGCCACGGCCGGCTGAAGGCCTTGCTGCACACGTCGCACTTGTGCTTGAGGTCGTGGGTGAGGATGTGCATGGCCAACGCTGGCATGGACACGTACACTTTGTTACAGGTGGGACACTTGCGGGCCATCTTGCTGTCCAGGCTGCGGTGCGTCTGCTTGTGTCTGCTGAGGTTGGAGGAAGTGGCGTACGTCTTGCCGCACTCGTTGCAGGTGTGGCGAGGCGTTCCGGCTCCCCTCTCCTGGGCCCCAGCGTTGGCACTGCTGCTTCTTGAGCCCCCTCCATGACTCTCGGTGTCTCCCTTCCGCCTTGAGCGCCCGTCAGAGATGAAGAAGGCATCCATGGTGTAACCCTCATCCAGGGCCTCCGATTCACCACTGTAGAAGCCGCTGGCTGTCATGCCAGACTGGGGGCTGTCGGGGTGCTTCAGGTCGGGGTCGCAGTACTCCCCTCCGCTGCTCACCTGGGTGTAGAGGGGATCTGACACTGGCGAAGCCAGCTTGTGCTCCATCTTCTTCTCCTCCTGGTATACAGATGGCTTGATGTAATCCTGGATGTAGCCTGGTTAAGAGACACACGCAAACACAGTTGGCCAGAGGTTGTGATGGATAAGGACACAGTGACATGCTGGTGGTTACATGATTATCATGTTGGATGATTGCCCTTCGCAAAATGGTGAAAGACTGAGTGGTAGCACTGAGATAATTGCATTTTTTTCCCCAGAACTCACAATAGTGCAGTGATGCAGGGAAACGTGACACGCTCAGCTGCATTTATCAGCTGCATTTATCAGCTTGCAATTTTACAGTGAAGATGAGCCCTGGATAATAGCTCATCAAAGAAGTCTCCTGTGGAAGAAGATGCATACTAAAGCCACTCTTAAATAAAGTAGTCTCATTGACTAGACCTCCTTTTCCTCATCCATGGTACGTGAGTCGTCTGTGGCTGGGGCCTGTCTCCATGTTTGCTTAATGACTGCTCTGTGAGTGCTGGCATTGCAAATCACACAGTGCTTAGACATGTTTCAACTCTAAACCTTAACAAATGCTCTATTTCTCCAGAATTTTTATTATATCAAGGGTATTCTATTTTTTTTTTTAAAAACACCCCAAAACAGGTTGCATCTCTAATTTGAGAGTGCTTTCTGTATTATTTACTGTTTGTTGTTTCTGCAAACAAACACCATTCGTACCAGATGAACTTGTTACATAGCTGCTTACATCCTGTAGGATTTCATGCTACTTCTTCAAGCTGGTTTTAGCATGATGCAGCAAAGCACAAAGCACCACGAGTGATTTAAATGTCCCCAACTGTTCAGAGCATGATTTCAGAGAGATATATTTTCGTTGGCATCAGTCATGTTCCCTTTCCCTCCAAAGCAGCCCAGTGCCAGAGGAGCTAAAAGGCTTGCTGGCAGCTAAATGCATCCAAACACAACTCAATATATTCTTATGCTGCGAATCTCAGAGCTTAATAAATACTAAATGCATTTTACCTCCAGGGTTGATAACTCTATAGGTTGAACATATGAGTGCAGATATAATATGTGGTGAAATTCCTTCCCTGAGAGAAATAGTGCATAACTGCAGAATAAAAGCCATTCCTAAGCACTGTGTGCAGCAAACGGTGGAAATTAGTTATTGACTGCTTTTTAATGAAATTCAGAGTTTAGAACTGATCAATAGGCTATCATATGTAAAATAGTGCAGCTGTTAGAAGAGTCGAGTGATGGAGAAGACAGAAATAGTGCGAAGGAACAGATCAAGTATCTGCGACACACAATAATAGTTTATTGAGCACAGTGTGCTTGAGGCCCGATAATGTGAGACATGGCATTGCACGCATTGTTTGTGAAGAGGGTCACCTGTCTACAACAGCCAGCACGCTGAAGTGCCTTCAAGAAACAGGCCATTAAGAAATCAGCTGAAGTGCTCTCTTACTATAGCGTCTCCATTCCCAAGGGTTTTTGTTCACACATCCACTCTGTCAAAGACACGACCATGCCATCGACAGGGACAGGGAAACACCAGGCCTGCGCACACATTATAATGCTGCACTGCATGGGCTCACTGTTTTGTTTGTCTGATACAGAGCAAAAACACAGTTTATAAAAGAAGAAATATTACCCTCTTTTTATATTTTTTTCACACATTCAACAGCTTCAACAATAGCTAAATCCACCTGTTTTACAGTCACGCTGTAGACTGTCACGGGCATGGGCACTGTCAAGGGCCTCTGCACTACGTGCGACAACATGAATTTTTTTTGCAGAGATTTTTTCATCAAAACAAACTGTATCGGTGCGACCAGAGTTGTTTACTATGTTTCAGTTACCCAAGGTCAGACATGGAGCTCATCATTTAGGACTCGCGCTGTATCAGCTTTTACAGCTCATAGACTCATTCCTCTAATGCAAAGTAAGCATGTAATTAATGGACCCTCTCAGCCACCCCTCTTTGTTGTTCGACAGACACTCAAGTCAAATGTCTCCACAATGGGGGAAAAGAAAATCTGCTGGCGCGGCAGAAGTGCTGATGTTAGGTATTTCAGCCTTGCTCAGATTTCTTTTATTTTGCTTCTCTCTGGGTTTTTTTGGACTCAGCATGAAAAAGACGATTCTTTTGTTCAAATTAAATGCCTTTCGTCAACACCAATGTAGTGCCTTATCATTCTTTTCTTCTTTTTAATATAATGCTTATTTTTCATGGTGTTGAACAATAGATTCAGGAACAATAGAGAGTGACAGCAATTATACAAATGGGTTATTTAATGATAATATAAAATCCTGCAGCAGGAAATCTAAATAGCATTACAAGCAACAAAATACACCTTGGAAATATATAGAAAATCCACATTTTTATTTCCTGCCATAATTCTTTAGCCTTTGCCCAGTTAGTTGTTTTTAATTTAGTAAACTATTCGAGTTTACAAACCAATCTGGACATTTTTGTTAATCCCACTAATCCTGATCCATCTAAATTTCACTGAGCCCTTGTTAATGACACGGTTGAATAACAGGTGGGCATCATCACAACATGTAGCTGTGGACTGTGGAGCCTCTCTCACTGAGAAAATATCCTAACAAGTCATAACAAAGACACACATACGGCCCTATAAACGTGGCCACAAAATGGAAGCGGCTAGCTTAAAGCATCCTGTGAAAGTGAAGGTCGCCTCTCCGCGCTGACTGGAGCTTACTGTGGCCTGTCCGTGTGTTGACCACAGTGCAGCTATGTGCCTTTCCTCATGTTTACTGTACAACCTCTGTCACGTGATCTGCCTCATTGCTGCCCCAAGCATTTGTTTCTCCTTTTCCTCTTTCCCTTTTCTATCCCTTCAGCCCAGCTCCCCACCTCCCTCCTGGCGGTACTGTACAGTGTGCTGATGTCTCTTGTGGCGACGAAATGCCTGCACGGCTGAAACTCTAACCCCTGCTAGTTTTCAAATGCCCGGAAGGAAGAGAAAGATGTAGTGGAGCGATGGGGGTGGGGAGACTGTGCATGCTCCATTTGGATGGGAAGAGGGGGGCAAGGGAGGATCAGACCGTGATGGGAACTCAAGGACAATAACAGCTAAGGACAAATGTATCATCTGATACTCATCTCTCATATTCATGAATTTTTTAGTCCACATGATGGCCAGATATAGCCAGCCTATGTGTTCTGCCAACCCAGGCTTGGTACAGTCATACAAATACGTAACGGGAGCTTCTCCTGATTATACACACGTTTTATTCCCTATTTACATAAGCTAATCCGTGACCTGAATTGTATCTGTCCTTCACTGAAGTCAAAAAATAAAAGTCTGGGAGCAGGGTGATGGGGGTGGGGTGCCACTGAAGAGGATTATTTAGGATATTCATGCAAAAATCAGCTGGCTGCATGTAACATCTCACACCAATTTACACACCACGACCATGTTATTAGCCGAAGCAAGAGAAAATCTCACCCGACACAAAAACAAAAGAGGAAGCCATCTGTGTTAAGTGTGGAAATGTCAGACATGCTGAAATCAGCACCAGAGCTGTCTACAGGCAGGAGCGCTAGCACATCTTTAACTGGAGGCATGTTAACTCACCATTCTCGCTGAGACGAACCCCAAGGCTGGTCACAGAGTCTGTGATGGAGCGTGCAAAAGTGAACGAGTCGTCCAGGTGGTGATGGTGATTGGAGGTGGCCACATTGGATGAAGAGAAATCATCAAGCTTGATCTTCTTCACCAAAAATGAGCGGGGCATGTTTCAATGGATAAAAACACAGAGCTGAGAAAAACGCATGAGAGAAAATAAAAGACCTTCTGAGGAAGCACACGAGCAGGGCTGGCTTGACAGTAATCCTTGTGGTTAATGTGAAGACAACGGTCAAAAACATAAGATAAGAAAGAAAATGGAAACCAGTGGAGAACAAGGCTGACGGCAATGCTGTGTGATACTCTCTGGCTCCCCCAGCTTCCCCCAGAAAAATAAAAAAATAAAAAATAAAAGCGATCCTGTTCAGCACTGGATAGCTCCTGTGATGCAGCAGGCTTAAGGGACCAGTGAGGAAGAGAAGAGATGGAGACAGACAGAGAGAGGAGGGAGAGAGAGACTGTCAGACTAGCTGAGATCAGCAATCACGCCAGCCTTTATATGGGGCACAGGCAGTGGAAGATCAGGTGGTGCTGCGAAATGGAGCTGCTTAGCTTTAATCCATCAAATGTCCCCGGGGACACACATCAAATTACTACTGAACCGTCTGTGCATTCGCACACAGACAGAGGAGAAAGAACACAGCCAGACCCCCACTGCCCCCACTGCTGCTCCCCCTTCTCCTTCCCCTCCCCTCTTTCACCCCGCTTATGCTCCATGCTCGGAGGAGGAGTAAAAGAGGAGGGCAGACAATGGAGATGTGGATGAGAGCACACTCAGTGTCCTGTCCCCCATTGTTTTCAGATGAAGAGCCACAGTTTATGTTTGCCTTGTACAGGCGCTGCCTCCCTCATGTCATCTCTGTTACCTCAAACAGCCTCAGATCTTTCCGTCCCTTCGACACGCTGCACTGTACTCGCATGCTGAGAGCACACATACAGTAAAGGGGAGGTTATCTGAGCGTCTGGGAGTGCTGGCCCTTTCTTTTCCTTTTTTTAAAAGCTGCACCGGATTCCAGCACTGTTGACGAGCGGGCTACGGGGAAGTACTAGTGCTGCACTGCTCAGCTTGTCTCTCTCCCTCCCCATTACCGCTGCACAGATGTGTGTCCTGCCATGCGTGGCAGCGAATTATCTGATTAATTAATTACATTTTTTTTTTGATTAGAGTGAAATCTAGAATTAGATCCGTGCTTGCTAAATTGGCCAGATATCTCTGGGTCGGTTTGTGTTTGTGTGGACTTATTGGCTCACTCTGTGAATTCTTTGCTACATTTCACATTGTATTTTTGCCGTGGTCTTTTCTTGTCAGAATAAATGAAAGTGAAATATTTATACAGAAATATAAAGTCTGGTGGTAAATCTCCGAGAGCAACAGTGGCACAGAAATTATGCACCTGTCTGATTCAACATCAACAGGAAACACTTGTGTCACATCACTTGTTTGATTAATTAATGTCTTGCAGCATTAAATCAACAAAGTGAATGACTATTAAAGGAAAGCTATTTCTGTTATATCATACATATATCAGTGGAGGAAGTGTCAGCATCAGAAAATTGTCCAGATCTGTGTGTTTATTCTCTTCTCTTCTATTTTGTGTCTATTCTGTTTTTTGGCTGTTGTGTGTATGAGCAATAAAATTATCAATCAACTTTGAGATTTGTGGTAATGCATACAGTTAGTTTGCCAATTATCTCTTTTTCTAATAGTTTAGTCTATAAAATGTAAAGAAAAT
This sequence comes from Gadopsis marmoratus, assembly GCA_036023855.1. NCBI lineage: Eukaryota > Metazoa > Chordata > Actinopteri > Centrarchiformes > Percichthyidae > Gadopsis > Gadopsis marmoratus. Next base: position 65,620 of record JAVQJF010097564.1, on the reverse strand, counting down.
AGTGAAAATGCCCATTACAATTTTCCAGAAACCCAAGTTGATGTCTTCAAATTGCTTGTTTCAAACCCGTTGAAAGTCCAAAGATATTTAATTTGTGGCAATTTAGTTTTCTGACGTTCAACAAATCAATTAATATACTAATTGATTCAGTACTAGTTCTATTAGCTTTTTCAACATTTTCAACTGTCAAAATAGCGTTCTGTTCTGTACAATATGTAAGTCGTGCTGTTAGATAGATACATCTTGAATACAGCATTGAAATAATGTGTTCCCATTGTCTCCAAAACAAAAGAGTTTAAGACCACTTGTAGATTCCCCGCAGCCACAGGTCCCACATCACTAAAGAGAAAAAGGTTCCTCTTATATCTGATTTTTACATGTTGATTCTAAAATTGTGCTTGAAGGTGGTTAAAGGCGCTTCGGATTCATCCAGACGTTTAGGGGTGAACCCTGTCGCCTGGGTCGCTCTAAATCACCCCGGCCACTAACTGTGACCCTGCAGCTCGGACGCAGCAGGTTTCAAGAGGGGAAGGTGTTAAATCAGTGAGGAAAGGATTTATCACACGCATGTGATTGTACATTACAGCACAGGTTCACGTTGCTGTCTGCAAGCCAAGCTTATAGTGCTGAGGCAAGGACGAGAAAGGTCAGGGGGAGAATCACTGTCTAAAATGATGAGCTGCAGGGAGGGTTTTTTTTTTTTTTGTGGTGAAAAATCTTTTTTTAATAAATGCTGTCTTGTGTGAATCATCCTGTGAAGCAATATTTTACACAAAGTAATCAATTCCCACTTTTTAATGATCTAATTGCACCAGTTTGCTTTTCTTATCCAGCCTCCAACATTCCCTTCTAGTGCTGATGTGTTTGGGTTGTTGCAAAGTTCATGATTTGCTTGTGAGAAAGAAAATCTTTGTTTCTGCTGAATTATTCTTCAGACTTTATTCCATGGAGCCGGGAGGTTAAATGAGCAATTTGAACCTTCCTTGACTCATATTGAGCTTTTCCAGCAGCAAATCCTGACACTTCCTGAACTACAGCTCACCTCTGGCAGAAGCTCTCGTTATTCTGCTCTTTGTACGTTGCAGCAGAGCACAGCCAGTGTTCTTCTTATAAGTATAAACATGGCACTCTTAAACTGGCAATTTATGTAGTGGTGGTGGTGGTGGTCGGGCAATAATTCAATTACAGGCTGCAACAGTTATTTCATTATCCTTTCTATTAAGCGATTAATTATTTGGTCTATGAATTGTCAAGAAATTGGGGAGAAAATCACCCATAACAACTTTGCAGAGCCCAAAGTGATGTCTTGTTTTGTTTAACCAAAAGTCCAAAACCCAATGATATTCAGCTGACAAGGATGACAAAGACAAATGGCATAGAAATAGCAGCGAATTCTCACATTTAAGAGGCTGGAACCAGAAAATGTTTTGCACTTTTTCACTATTGTGCTTGAAAAAAATAACGAAATAGGTTTTGTTTGTTTTTTGTGATTATCTTTCAGTCGGTCAGCTACTTGATTGACTAATGCTTTCAGCTCTAAATGTGACGACATGTTCACGTTGTGTTTTTGTTTTCCAACCTCTGTTCAAATTATTGATTCCAACCAAACTATAATTAAAATGAGTCATCAGGATGTTTGGTTTCTGTTGTAAAGCTCAACAGTGGTGCACGGCTCATTGCATTGAACATTTAGCTATCAATTTTACATGAATTTCTCCTATATCTGTCACATTATCAATCACTCTTATATTGATGTCACATCACTCAGCCCGAGCTGCCAGAGGAAGACGCCACCTGTAACTGGTAAAGACACCTCAGCATGTTTACAGTAGTGTTAGATTACATTTTCTGTGCTTCATGAACATAATCTGACAATGAATTGTTGCACCGCTCCATCACATGTGAGTTTTACTGATAAACTGGAGGCTGAGTGCAACAAGTTAGCTACAGGTTAGAGGTGAATTGTGACAAACAAAAGGAAACACGCTGTGATTGAAACATCTCTCAGGTTACTTGTATCCAGCAGCAGGCAACTCAATGCCAATTGTTTCCTCCTCCTCATGCCGGCGCGCCGATCCACTTATGGCCCCCAGACTGCCTCTGACATGTGGTCACTGCCTCAGGACGTTACCATAGCGACAGACCCCCTCGGGCTGGAGGAATGGTTTTTACTCTGCAGTGCTGGAGTGGGGGCTCTGGTCAGATGGGAGGGGGGTTACAGGCTGTGATACAATCAGACTCATTAACATCCTGTATGGCCCTCCAGGGTTATGGAGATGACCTGGCTGAGCGAATTAAGTCAATCCAGTTGATTTGTTCCTTCGCACTGTTCCGCCGCTGACAATTACCCCATCTACAGGAGCATATATTAACTCTATTTACAGACACGTGAAGTTTAATCATTTAACTTCCGGCTAATTCAGACATAAAAAACAGAGTTACTAAACCGAAAATATGAGTTTCGCTTGCGTTGCGATGCATTAAACCTGGAACATAAGTGTCTCGTACTTGGCACTGCTTATATAACGTCACTCTGAGCTTGTTGGGCTTGGTGAAGAGAAGCTAAGAGTCCATTAAGCATAGCCATCTATAATTCACCTCGCTCTTGCTTACTGGTTTTTTTTTTTTTTTGAGCTGCTACAGCAGGAGACTGTTGTGCTTTTTAGAAAGACAGGAACTTCTGATGATTTAAAAAGTTTAAAATAGAACATTAGCATGTATTAGATTCAAAAAGTATTTAAGAAAATTCATGCTTGCTGTTTCATTTTGTGGCATGCATTTGGCACAAAGAAACCAGACACTGACCAGAATGTCATGAAACCAACATTTAACATTATACTGTGGATTCCCAGTCCAACATGAAGGCTGAATGGACCTTGACTGCTTTTCCAGCCGCACTGTATCTAATGCTGTTTGGCACATAATTCAGTATATCACTCATGCCCTATTTGGCTTGTGTCTGCCAGTTGTCCTGTATGCATCTCGGAGCGTGTGTGCATTTGTTGTCCGTGGGCAACTGTTCAGTAAATAGGGCAATTAAGTGTGAAAAGCAGAAAGGAGCTAGCATGTTCCTATCTCTTTGGTGGGGGAGATAATTTATGCTAATAACATCTCTACCGCTCAAGCTGCCCAAAAATGATAGCAGACCCTTTTGGCTTCAGAAGAATCTTTTCATCCTCTTGGAGAGAAAAAAAAGTGGTTTCTCAACACCTTGCAAATAAGACAGCTGTGTGGCAGTGAATGAATCTCTCTCCTTCTCTCTCTCTCTCTCTCTCTCTCTCTCTCCCTTTCATCTCCAGATGATAATCTTTTCTCCTTCACTGTCTTGTATGGTGCATGTTTGTTCTCCATTTAGCCTGTGGAATACTTGAAACCTAGTTTCCCCTGCACACCCCCCCCCCCCCCCTTTACTCTCTCTTACAGCCTCACACCCTGCACACAATCTATCATCATTTTTCCTTCAAGAGCCGTCATAGGAAGTTGCAGCATGTGTGAATGTATTACTGTAAATAGTATCCTATGCATGAGTGATGCTTCTTAATAACACTTAAACTCAAGCTCAGTGTGCTGTTCATGTGGCATAAATTCCTGTATCATACTGAGGGGCACAGAGGCATTGAGTGGCTGTGGGGATCAGGGGCCATGATGGCAGTTCAATAAATAACCTCAGTGAAAGTGGGAGCAATAAACCATATGAAATCTCTACCCACTATCATGCTCAGCGAGGAGCTTTCATGTCGGCCACTAAGAACAAATGTGTCAGCTTCCAAGGCTAAGAGAATTTCGTTTGTGCGCCGGTGGAAAGAAAGCCTGATCAAAACGTGGGTTACAGTTTCAGACATTTGGTCTAAAAGGAGTAGTTCATCGTTCTGTGAAAATTTTTTATTTGCTTTCTTTCCAAGAGTTAAATGAGAACATTGATACCACTCTCGTGTCTTTCTGGTAAATATGACGCTACCACAAGCAAGCGGTTAGCTTAGCTTAGCACAAAGACTTAACAGGAGGAAACAGCCAGTGTTTTGGGAAACAAAATTGTTTCACTGATTGAGACGTTATATCTCGTTTGTTCAATCTTTACAAAAACCAAAGTGTAAAAATCACAATTTGCAGATTTAAATCCCTCTTGTGACTAAACCTGGCCAATATATTTTGTCACTTTAAACCTGCGATATCCTTTTTTTTTGGCCTCTTGTGGGCAGCAGAAACAAGTTGACGTATTGTCACCTTTTAAGTTGATATGATGAACTTGTGTTTAGCAAACAGTTGCTTATTTACACATCCATGTTGCATGGTGCCGGGCAGTGCACAAGTGCAGGACACAGACGCTGGAGTTTAGGAAAGAACACACTGGTTTATTTGGACACAGGGGGGAAAGAGGAGGTGGAAGAATCTGGTTGGAAGGTAGCCGATAGGAGGGGGAAAGGCTTGGCTACAAGTTGGGAGCAGGTAAGCTGGTGGAGAAGGAGTGAACCTGGAGCACAGGATAATACAGGATTAACACGAGCAAAATAATTTCATAAACTATTTTCAAAAACAGGAAAACGACCAGAGTAGAAATACTGCAGAGTGATGAGCTGATGTATGGCAGGTGCGCTGATTGTAGACTCGGAGAAGGAGATGTGTAGATGAATGTCATGCCTTCCAAACAGACACACACACACACACGAGGAGACAAGAGAATCAGAATCATAAACCATTTTATTGCCAAGTAGGTTTTCACATACGAGGAATTTACTTTGGTGAGTTGCTGCGTTAAAAAGTAGAAAAAATATAAAAATAAGTAAATTAAGATCAAATTTGACAGAAACAAGCTGTACAATAATGTGAGTGAGTAGAGGGGGATGGGGGAAAGAACATCAGGAACACAAGGAAGCTGAATAATAATCAGTGACAATAAAGCAGTTTTGGAGTCATGTCTGTGTCACCTGTTGAATGTAAGACCAATATTCACTCTCTTTTAGCTCTGTTTCTGGTCTCTTGCAACTCACGAAGGAAATATCTGCCTCTGTAGCTGCTAAATGCTCCACTATATTCACCAGCAATTTGCTGACGGTGCCTGTCTGCTGTTTGGAGCAGAGATCAGGTAGTGTAAAGTGGGTTTTTAGAGCTTTTTAGTTGAAAACAGAGGCCTGTACTATGAAGCAGGATTTGGGTTTAGTGAGGTAACTTCAGGTTATTTCAGGGTTACGACGGTGGGTCACTTCTTACTGGGGTACATTGCCATGGTAACTTATGCTGCACACCTAGCCTGCTCTGTCAATCAATTCTCTTGAAAAATGGCATCACCAATAGAACCCCATGGAGCTCGCGGCGGATTGCTCTTTTTATATGAGAGATACAGATTCTCATCGGAGAAACTGACTTATCTGTGTCAGCTTCTTACAAGCAATGTCAAAGCCATGTCATTGTGCTTTTGTATACCGATATCAACAACAGAGACTGACTGAAGCACTAAAGCCTGGCACTTGTTGTACCTTTGAGATATGAAAGTAATCCTACTTACCGCTTTGAATTATGTTTTTATAATTTATATTAATTTTTTAGTCCGTTTTACGCCGCTGGAAAGAATAAGACTAAAATTGTCATATACACGCCATAAGAATAAATCTAAGCATGAGTGATGCATAATGAAATACACAAATGTAAGTAGGTTATAGTCAGATCTACTCGTGCCCTAGTGATGTGGCACTGATATCATAAGCCTGTTAATTTAACGTTACGCATTCACACAGTCGGCGTTTTTTTTTTTGCCAGCTGTCTTTCCTGCATTTGGTAGTTGCAGCTGTGTTGCTTTTGCCTGAATGATGCGTTTAATTTCTATGTATATCTCTATTATTATAGTTTGCTCTTGATTTGTAAAGTATGCCGCTCTGCTTATCATGTTTGTGATTGGTCATATTCTGCAAACACCGCCCCTTTCAGGTGAACGCCCTCATGACTAGATGGCGTTGTGTGAACGAGTAGCGTGATTGCAGTTGTTAGGCTAAGACCAGATAATGAAAAGATACATTTCAGCCAGGCTAGCTGTTTTCCCCTGTTTCCAGTTTTTATGCTAAGCTAAGTTACATGTGAGTGGTATCGATCTCTCTCATCTCTCAGCAAGAAATTTCCTAAATGTGTCGCACTTTTCCTTTAACTTGGAATAAGTTTGCCGTGGAAGAGGATTTCTTCTTCATGTTCTGTTGTCTCCCAAATGTTACTTTCTCTTTCAAAAGGAAGCTGTAATCGTTTCATTCACAGCCAAAGACGTTCATAAGCGTTCCAGTGTGGTCCTAGTAATGCACTATCATTTTCAAATACTGTAATTAAACCTTAACTGTAATAGTCATCATCACACCTTGCTCTGATTTATCGAGAAATAATTGTTCAGATAATCTTAGTCTAAATTAATTGGGTTAATTAATCACCACGGTGTCCTCGCCCACCCTCCCTCAAATAAAGGCATCGCAGGTCTTTTCACATTATGTTCCATCACGAAGGTCAGAGCAGTGGATAATAGACTGTCGTTTCCAATTTGCGCTTCCATGCAAAGGAATAGCAAAGGCATTGGTGAGATGGTATCAGCCCGTTTAAAAGTAGACAACAAATGGACAGATTTGCATGCATGCAGGATGGAGCAGCCCAGCAGAAAGATTACTCACTGTTGTGTGCAGCGGCAAGTCTGGAAAACAATTACACACCAGCTACTAATTTTCTTTTTGAGGATTCACTACACCTGTTTGCAACCAAGGGGACAAACACAGAGACCGGTTCCTGACAGCACAGGACAGCGTGGTTTTATGGAGAAAAGAAATCTGCAACCAAGCAAATTTTCCACCAGGCAACATTGAAACAGGCATTTTCCTGGCATATGTTTTCCCTAGCAGTGCATGTCAGCGAGTGAGGTGAGATCAATTTCCACAGGATTAGTCTGCCTGGGGAAAATGATTGCTTTTTCTAATACTTAGTAACAATATTTCAGTTTCCTGTGGTCTTTGTTACTCTCAACATTTTTGCAAATGAGCAAAACAGAGGCAAGCGGCGTTGCTGCTCTGCGAACTTCACCTTGGGACCAAGCATCATTTGCATATATATTGAGAGCATACGTTTTTGGTTTATAATAGTCATCATTCCGGGGTGGGGGTGGGGAACTGGGGGCGGCTGGCAGGCATTCTGTCACCTGTTATGAGGCCCTTGTCCGTGAACATCCCTGGGAGACGAAAGCAGGCGATAATTACGGTGCTGGGACTAAACTGGTGTTGCTCTCTCCCTTCACACATTGTTTTAAATCTGAAGAGAAAAAGTAAAACAAAGACGGCTGCAGGGCACGTCTTTGTTTCCAAGCTCCCCGAGATTTTAAGGAGGCTACAAAATTCACAGAAAATGAAATTAATCTATCGGCTGATCCTGTGGTGATTACAGTTTGAGCCTGACACTAATAAATCCACACGTTCCACTCTTTGCACTTTCACAGTGTGCAGGGGCTAACTACATTCAGGCAGAATCAGAGGAGATGCACTGCAGATGGTCACATGACAAATGGCTTTATTGCCCCGTTATGGAGATTTGAATCATAATTGAGTGTCTCTACAGTGATGCGTGCACTTGGTATGACTCACAGTGAGTCTCTTGCCAGGGGACGGATGAGCTCTGTTGCTTCTACTCCAATCTGCCACCACGTATTTAGATTTCATCTCAAATCTTTTTAAACCAGCCTCAGTATTTCCGTTCTTTTTTTGAATATTTGTGCAAGCTTTACAACTAAATAAAGAAAATATTGGTAACCGAATGGCAAATCCCACTCAAGAAAAACCAAATTAAATTGACCAATTGTATCAGTTGTGAGTTTTATTGGGTGTTTTAAGTTGAATAAAGAGTAATGTGAGCATGCACGTTTGCACACTGATGCATGTGGACCACGCATCACTGCTTTTGTGTGTGTTGAGCGCTTTTCAAAGGGCATGCTTTTGTGGAGGCACAGATGATGCAGCTGGCAGAAGCATGACTATTGCTGGAAGCACGTCCATGTTGGCACACTTACAGAAAGCCCTGGCTCCTGGGTCACGCTTTATACAGTATAGGCTACATAAAGGCGGCCTGCCTGTCTGCTGTCTGGCCCATCGATAACGTCTGTGATGCACAGACTGTAAAGTGCGGGACTGTCAGTTTTATGAAATGCCAGATATTCCCTGTTTCCAGCACCTCAAGTGTGAGGATTTGTCTTTTCTTTATCTTATGTGATAGTAAACTGAAGATCTATAGATTTTGGACAGTTGGTCAGAAAATTCAACACAATTTAAGGAAGTTATCTTGGGCGTGAGGAAATTGAGATTATGCACAGTCATCTTCCTCCTTTCTTCTTTATGATGAACAGTCAGTTGATTAATTGAGAAAATATTAATCAGATGAATGGATAATGAAAATAATCATTAGGTGCAGCCCCACTTAAGTCATTTTCAATTATTTCTCATATACTGTAGTTGCATATACAGTATACTCATGTACTGTAGTAGGTTTATCATTTCTCCTATGCTGTTAATCTCCTGTGTGAGATGTGAAAGTGTTTTTTGTTTTTTAGCGTTAAACTAAAAGTTACAAGATCGCGTTTATAACCCAAGCAGTCTCAGAAATGAATAAAGCACATTCTGCAAGATCAAATCAAGCACTTATCATTTACATATTTCAAACGTTCAGTTGAGTTATTTTGTTATTCTGACCTTCTTTTCGATACACAACCCAATACTCAGAATAAAACACTGTAATTCTGCAACACTGTAACAGGATCAATCATGTACAGATAGCTCCATTTATTCTATAATTGCCTGATAAATTAACCAGCACAGACACCTGTCAAAACAGCAGACAATCTCTGTGAATCCACCTCCCAACAGGCTCATCTTGGTGGACTAAGTTGGTAATGACAACTCCCCAAGTCTGTCCCCTCAGGCTGAAGGATGAGAGCACCATAGAGCTCTCTTTTCCCATCCGTCCCTATTAGGATAATGCATCAAATAGACATTTTAATTTGAAGTTCATTTTCTCCTCAAGGCTCTGTAAATGTCTACAAGCACGCATGCTGGAAGAGATAACCTTTCTTTGCATTATGTGATCTTTTTATTTTTGTGTCCTAATTAAATGTTCACTTATCATTTACCACAGTTTGGCATTGTGGAAGGGTGTAAATTCTGGATATTCCAGTGGCTCTTTTGAAACTAGGTGCCCTCCCAAAAACAAAAAATAAATCCTGATTCATTCACAGAGCTCCCCCTTCCAGCTTGACTAAAAACAAAACCACAGATGACTCATTGATTTCCACAAACAAACCAAATTGCCAGGAGTGGTGCACTCCAGTGTGACTCTGAGGAAACCTCATCACTCAGCAGTTATATTGGTGTGCACCCAGCGACCTCCTTTTTTCAACCTAGCTAGTGTGACGATAACGTGCGTGAAATGAGCGCCGAGGCCTGCCAGCGGTGCCTGAGTCCTCGCAGGGCTCGACACCTGCCTGCGCTCAGCTGTTCCTGCCACGCTTGACCGCATGTGGCTAATAAACAGACCTGTCCTTATCACTGGAACTCCATTAACAGGGGTCGCAGTCACCTGAATCCCTCACTGGGGCGACAGCAAATTACAAGGCAAATGTAATGGGTTTTGCTATATTGCCACACAGTGAGATAGTGAATTACACCAAAGGCCTGATGTTATTGCATGTCCCCAGGATGCTGGCTCTGTGTTTTATGATGACTACAGTGAAAACCAGGTCAGTGCTCAAATTGCCATGGTCTTCGCCTCCATTGCTCCAGTTCTATCTATCATGTCCATTCACAGAGGGAACAAAGGCACGTAGCAGGTCGTGCACTTCACATGTCAGCCAGTGTTGAGCACTTCAGACGAGTGTCTCAGGCACAGACATGAAACTGCTCCCTTCATTATATTTGTACCACTTTAATTTCACGTTTATAAACTATTCCACAAATGAGACGTGGTTTTGAAGACAATCGTGACAGGGGACTCGGTGATACGAACATGTCTTTTGAATACTGAAAACTGCGTGAACTTGTTTTCCCGTTAGTGATCAAGAAACAGCAATCGCAAATAAAGCTCTCCAAGCTGACGGGCTTGCTAAGTGACGGTTAGCAAGCTCGCTGCCTCAGAGAGCAATTTCCCCTCTTTAATAAACCTCTGTATTGAATGAAATGATGTACAACCCTTTGATCAGAGTGCATGGGGTGAGCAAACTGCACGGTACAGAGAATTGTTATCGAGTCTGACTACCGCTAACATGTTCCCAGCTTGCTAGTTGGCTCAACAGCACAGCGGTTCACCAGCGATTAGTCTCTACGTCATCGGCTTCTTGCACCGCCTATTACGTGAACGCACTAATGAATTTCACTGTGCGACTTTCTGAGAGTAGAGTTGATGACAGACAGATTAGTGTAATAGAGACCCAAAGTGAAACCAGAGCTTCCAGGTTCTGTTCCACGGGTAAGAAAACCTCATTCAAATTCCCATTGACATTTGTAAGTAAAAATCCAGCCATGGTAGGTAACCTTACTCAAGAGTACGTTGTGTGTTTCACTCCATATGTTAAGAAAATGACGATAATTTCAAAAACACAAAAAACATCTGATTTTGTTGTTTATTCAATTTTTCTTTCTACCCATTTATTTTGTTTCTGATAGCCATCTCAGAAACTCATTAGAGCTGGCCATACGGTACATTGTTTATAATTGAAGAGGTTGAACAAATGTTTTAAATGAAACAAAAAGAAACAGAAATGGAATTAAAAGTGTATCCATTTCTTCTTTGGTACAGTATTTCTTTGCAGTGTTTTCTGTAGCCACCGGTTATTAAATGCAGTCTCCCTGTGGTCCACAGGAGGAAGGGGGGCATGTAACAGAAACAGTCAAAGACAAGGGGTTTGTTTTTGATTATTGAGCCCTGTATCTTTTCTCTGGCCATACATCTTCCTCTGCCAGGCCTCCCAGAGGCTTTAGGCCATCCAACACCACAGGCCAGCTCTTGAGAAGGAGGCAGGGACAATGGTACCTTCAGGTCCCTATCCAGGCTCAGGAGATACTACTGGGGCCTCAGTGACAAATTGTCCTTGTCTGGCCATATGAGAGAGTGGCGATTGCAGTAATTGCATATTTCCCTCTAATTGCATTTGTCACATGTGGGGTCTGCTGCTGTGGAGCCACGTCTGAGGCCCTTCTCAGTGATGTGTTAAACTAAACAGCTGAACTCTCACCTGCACCACGAGAAGAGGATGTGCAAGAAGAGGCCTGCAAAGAGGGCAATAAATTATGCAGGGGCACAAAACATCAGCAGAGCAGCAGTGGAGTCAGGCGCAGGGGCTACTGCCAGACGGAGACATGCTGCAAGTCCATTAAAGCCTCAGATGTGGTCATGGACTCAGTGATGCTGTTTAAGGACAATCAAGGGCTTCTACCTGCATGATCACGTGACATGAAGCTCATAATGCAGTTACAGAAGCTCCAGAATCTCCAGAGAATTTTGCATGATAACATTTTCTTACCTTTGTTGTAACATAACCAGAGCTATTGTCAGATTCTACTAGCATAGTTTCATATCTACCCTTACCCTAAGACTTAGGGTAAAGCTTAGTGCCAAAATGGTAATAAAAACATGTGAATGTGTTCTCATTAGAAAATAATGATCTGGATTTCTCAGTGTATTTTTAGCCAGAGCTGCAACTAACAGTTATTTTCATTATCGATAAATCTGATAATTATTTTCTCAGATAAGCGATTTAGCTTTTTTAAAATGTCAGAAAATATAGGAATAATCTTATTATAATTAATAGAGTTTCAACAGTCAAAATCCCATAATATCCCATAATATCCAGTATATCAAATATAAGAAAGAGAAATCAGCAAATCCTCACATTTGAGAGGCTGGAAACGATGAATGTTGGCTTGAAAAATGACCAAAAACCATTTACAGATTGTCAAAATAATTTCAGATTAATTTTCTGTCACTGGACTAATCGTTTCAGCTTTGTTTTCAGCCCTGTTTCACATGTTTCAGCCCTGTTTTCCTGCTTCAGCAAAGTTTCATGGGCAGAGTGTGTGTGTGTGTGTGTGTGTGTGTGTGTGTGTTTGTGTGTGTGTGGGGGACAATAATAACGAACAGCTCTCATCTTGGCTTCTGGTGCCTCGTGATATGCGGCCAGGCTACTGCATTATACAGAGGGGTTGTACAACTACATTTTAATCCACTCGTGTTTCTGGCCTGATAAAAGGATTCTCTCCATCTCTTTCTGTTTAATTCACACCATCATCAATCAAATGTGTCCCTTCCCCCCACCCCACCCCACCCTCCCCTCCTCCTCCTGGGTTTTGGGGGTTTGCAGCAGATATGTTGGGGGTCCCCCGAGGGGGTTAGGGACATGACGGACTGGTCACAGATGCCACAGAAATTAAAATGCAAGAGCCTGTGCAAGGTGTTACATTTCTCAGACATGCTCATTTGCAGTAATATCTGAGCAACATAAGGAGGCTTATCTGTGATTCCACATACGACTCTCACAAGATTATGTGAATATGATTAAAAAACACACTATTTGGGCATGCTATCTCCATAGTGTGGCTACAAGTGTGGAAGATTCCCTGTGTGGTAGATACGCTGTTTTTGTCTTTCACCATTGTCTGCACATGACAGTCGCCACAGGCTACTTAGTAATGAATATGTGCCTGTAGCATGTGTGCTGTGTGTAGTCTATGAATAGAGTAAATATGCACATCTCTGCACAACAGGTCAGCTTCTGAAGACAGGCAGAAGAGAATATGATCAACTGCAGAATGAGTGCCTGAAACTACAAAGGAATTATGTATAAACAACTGCTCAGTCTGTGACTAAAGTGTCACGCGATGATGTTGATATCCCAGCAGGCCCTTTTTGTCTAAATCAGGCTACAGTTCTGTGTTCTTCATTGTCTTTCATAGATATCCAGAAACCACTGACGGTAGCTCTCTTTATGTGACACATGAATGTACACTCCTCTGACAGGCAATACAGACTGTAACAAAAATAGCACATTTGTAAAAAGCCTATGTTGAACTATTTTATGACATTTTTGTTAAAGTAAAGCATTTTAGCAGATTTCTTAATGTAACATGGTTACCTCTGAGTTGTAATATTATTTTGTCTCACAGTAGATTATAGTAGAGTAACAGCCTAATGTATGAATAATAATAACAATGTTTGTTTGTATAGCACTTATCAAAACCAGAGATTACAATCTGTTGCTATTCAAAGAAACAAATCACATACAAAGTCATATATGCGCAAAGTCTTGATTAATTCATTCATACAAACACATGTTACATAAATCATGTTACATATACCAACCTGTATACACACATAAATACACACATGCAAACAAAGTACCCAAATTAAAAAGGTTTTAAAAGGTCTTTTTATCTAAATGTTTTCAGAAACTATTTAACAAAGGATACTGATTTTGCACATCTGAGTTTGTCAGGCAGGTTGTTCCAGAGTTGCGGTACCCTGACAGCAAAAACCAGGTCCCCTTTGATTTTGACATGGTAACAGCCAATAGGTTTCTCTCTGACGGCCTCAGTCTGTGTGCAGGTTGAGAAGGACACAGATATATTCAGAGATACAGTCCAGGACCAGGCCATGAAGTACTTTAAAAATAATGAATAAAATCTTTAAATTGATTCTGTAATAAACTGGTAGCAAATGATCTCTGTTCATGGTTTCTGTTATTAGTCTAGCTGCTGCATTCTCCAGAGTATGTGAATTGTTGCCTGTTAGGAGACCATTACAGTAATCTAACTGTGAGGAAATGAAGCCCGTATGATGGAGTCTGTGTCTCTGAAGCTGAAGAATAAACTGATTTTGGCAGAATTGCTTAGATAATACAACCAATATTGGACGACCTTGCTTATTTAAAATGTAAGGTCGGAATCAAACAACACACCTAGGTTTTTGACCGAAGGCCACCAGGACATTTAGCTGTGTATCATCAACATATACATGTTGCCATGCCTACAAATGATATGATCAAGCAGGTAATGAAAATAAAATTGGCCCCAAAATGGATCCCTGGGGCACTCCAAAGTGTACCAAGGAGGGAGTGAAACATGGTCACCAATAGAAACAAAGCATTTAAAGTTTGACAAGTCGTAGGTAAACCACCTCATGGGAGAGATCATCAGACCCAATCCAAAATGAACCTGTTGAAATCCTTCCCGAACGAAATGTGCATAAAGTAATTTCCAAAAAGAGAGACCCACGATAATTAGATCCAATCCAAGATAGACAGAAGATAATACTTTTCTAACCAATTTAACATCTGTGAATCAAAGTAATTCCAAAAATAATCTTTTTTATTTATTTTTGACATTAAGACTTTTTAATGTCCTCTTTTCACCTCCGGCACCAACATTGAATCACTCTGTAGCCAACTGGGCTAGATAGATGGAAGATAATCATTTTATGACCCACTTAATATCTATGAATCAAATTCCGAAAACGTCATTTAATAGCGTAAACAGACTATCATCCACTCGGGTATTAGTCATATTGACACACAGACCTGAGACCTGTGGCATTAAAATAAGACCCTACCTAACCCACTTAGATTAAGTATTTTAATTTAAGAAGATTAAGCACATACACGATGTGGTTATTTAGTTACACAAGTTGTTTTTCAGAACAGTCGCCGTGTAATAAGACCGCAGCTGGCAGATGTTGGAAGAGGAGAAAATGAACGACTTCTCTTCCCCGCTACAATTCTTTTTGAACAATCCAATTTGAACAAAGGATTAAGTGTCCATCATTAATCATAGGCTAATCTTGTAGATTTAGGCAAGTGGTTCCCAAAAGTCAATACAGCTATAATTTAATCAGAGAATGTCATCACAGTTTATGGAGCAAAATGGAGAGCTTACAGATGAGGTCTTGAACAATTTGCTTTCAGCTGATCACCTCTGTGCACAACAGGCTTAAAGTTTAAAAACACACAGTGGATTTACAATGTTTATGTTTTATGTTTATAGTTAAATAAAGCTGTTTAGAATAAAAGAAAAGATGGAAATGTTGCAAGCGTGGGAACTGAGGCTCAAATACAGACTTCAGACAGTTTAGACTGCTGCTAATTTTGCAGGCTAACACAAATTAAAGTAAGGAATTTACCATTTTTGATTGTTTAGAATAACAAGTAACAGAAATGTGATTCTTTTATATACTATTTTTATCATTTAAACTGGTTTAAAAGGGTCTTTATTATTAAATCTTTTATATAAATATATTATTTCTGAATTTCAATGAAGCATACGTTTCAGTCACTATACGTTCACCGAAACACAAATAAAGACCTGTTTCAATTGTATTACAATCTTTAGTAAATTCAGGTTTAATGATCTCAAACAGCAACGTTATATTGCATTAATAAAATACATGTAGCATAAAGTTAGCACGATTCACTAACATGGTTCCTGCTCACTCTCAGTGTAACTGCAGCCCTACTTCATAGTTGTAGTTAGTAGTTTGTGGGACAAAAGTATAAATATTTTATTGGGAGTAAATAATTCAACACCTGTGTATTCCTCTGCGGTTCACTACCAGCTCTGATCCAGTCACTTCAAGACATCTTTTGTGGATGGAGAGCCCTTCAGCCTAAATGACACTTGGCCAAATAGCACTTAAGTACATGCTCAATATTTTAACAGGGCCATGCAAGGAAGCTGTGGAGTGGTTGAGCTGTTCCTGTAAAGTAGAACAGGTGGATTTGTTTTTGGCATAGAGGCAAAAGCCTAAAGCTTTTATTAGCGACTCAGGGATAATTATTGACTAGGAAATTCTCTTGCCCGAGTGCTGAGAGTTACACAAGGAGCTGATTATTATTATTATTATTATAGAATAAGAATCTGTAAGTCGTGGCATTTTACAGAATAAAGCTCCTATATTTTTCTTATTGTCAACAAAGAGCGACTATATACTTTATATCCCAAATACAAAAACTTGATTTGTTTTAAAGTACAAAGCAATGACCTAAGTAAGTTTGGACAAACTGTACACCATCATTAGTGTCCCTTTGTTTATTTAAATGATACTGTATATCCTACCTTTAATTTTACTTATGTATATATCTGTATACACGCATATATATATATATATATAAATATTATGTCTGTTTTTTTCTTATCATGTTTTGTATGTCCAACATATATAAAACAGAATAAATACAATGTTTACTTCATCTCTCAGTAGTTTCCGATTTCCTCGACCTGTTTGTTAATCCTCAAGCCCATTGGTTCCTTCTGAGGTTGTAATTCTTCAAAAAAGGGACACAAATATGTGTTTTCATCTTTAAGAAAAAAGGTTTAGTTTAGTATAGTTTCCCAAAACAGCTAGGCTGTTGTTTAAATATTGTGTTTATTGGAGACAATCAGCAGCAGGACGGTGTATGTGGGATTGAATCAAAATAAACTACAGTGTGTGTATGTTCATGTTAATGAAGGAACATGTCACCCAGTGCAACAGTGTGGCTCATTGGTGCATTTTTAATAGTTTTAGGACAACAATGGAGCTCTACAATATTGTACACAGAGGAATAAGGATATATCAGGCTTTGGCAAAACAGTCAATACCTGTCAGTAGAATCAATTCATTGTCGGCTTTGGGCTTTTCAACAATAAGCAAAATATTGAATTTCTCCAAACATATCCTTTAAAGATAAAAGAGAAATGCAACTGGTAAATAGGTTAAAAGATTTTTATAAAAAAAGTGCATTACATTAGCATTTCTTTTTCTGCTGCATTGGCAATTTCTGGTAATCAAATTTACCAAACTGTTTTCAGAAATATCCCCGGATAAGCGTTGAAATGGCCATTGAAGAAGCTCTGATTAACGCTCTGTTGATGAGAAAATTAACTTATATACACTTCATTATAAACCCGGCAGACCTCAAGGACCCAGACTTTTATGAAGCTGGGACCAGATGTCATCCAGCCACAGCCCCAATTAATCTCCGGGCCTTGTAACACGCCCCTAGAAACAAAAAAAACCCCTGATTGGGTGTGGAGGGCAGAGACAGTGAGTAGAAAGCGAGGGTGAGAGATGCTATCCGGGGAGCAGCCGGCCCTGGCGAGTCTGCAGAGGATAAGATAAGAGGGGGTGGCTGCGACGTAGCCTGGGTCTGAGAGAGGAGGCTGAGGTTATTCATTGCTCTGCTGTGAAAGCTTGAGAAGATTACCCAGAGCCTGGTTGGCAGTGATACAAGGGGGACAGGCAGAGGGGGGGCTCCCTCTCACCCCTTTGTTCCCCATCCATCTGCTTGAATCTCACAATGGCTCATCAGGACCAAGTAGGGTGGAGGGGTGGAGCAGCAGAGGCCTGCAGAAAGGGAGGAAGTGAGTGGGTGGGGTGAGGTGGGGCTGAAGGGGGGAGGCGGGAGGCAACCTGCAAGACATCGGGAGGTAATGCGAGGCAGCGTAGGGAGAGTGAAGCTAAAAGGAGGGAGAGATGGTGCAGGACGGGGAATGAATCCTGGACCACGGTGCTTGTTGAGATTGAATGAATAGTGCTGCAGCTGACAAGCTCTGACAGACTACATTGGGAGAGGCCAGGGAGGCGGGCGTACACATTGTTATTTTCTGGGAGGTAATGGGCTGACAGCTCCTCTTCACTCTGAATAATCAGTACTTTCGTTAGACTCAGACACCACTTCAAACCATGATAAATACACCACTCCAAACCCTTGCCACCAAGAGGATAGCATTTGTCTCTAAATGCCTTGACCACCGTATTTATCTTGTTGAGGAATGATCAGATGATGAAGGGTGCTTTCTTCCATTACACAGGTAATTATAGGTGTTTTTACACAGGAAAAACATCAGTGGCAGCTTACCTTTGGAGCAGGGGGCTTTACTGTAGTCACACCGCACTGATGGTGGTGAGGGATGTCTTTAATGGTGAAATAGATGCAGTTTATTCTTTGCTGCCAACGAAATGCACAAATGCAACAAATGTGTTATTGTATATGTTTTTATCATTGCACTCGCACCTCACACCTCTCTGGTGCTTTAACATAATTATTTATCCAACATGATAATAATTCACCATAAGCTGCCGCTGTAATTGATGACTTACTGCATACATTTCAGAGACCAGGACTGCTGTAGGCCTTTCTCAGGGAAAGGAGGCCAGCTTTTTTTATTCAAAGTGCAGCAGGTTCTATTAATGGCAGTTCATCATAATGCAAGAATCACCTTCATAGTCCCAAGAACTAGCACAATCCAACAGTGTATCTGCATCACAAAACCTGTACATCTCCTGCTAAATGCAGCAGACTGGAAGCCTGTGGATAAGGATTTATCTTTAAGATTTTCTCCGCATGTTGCTTTGGTAACCCCTCCTGAAAAACTGACACTTGGGTCAACCCATCGTTTGCTTGTTCTCAGTGTAACTAGTTCATGTGTGACTATATGAACAGCTAGAGGCTATTACACTGCAGAATATGAATAGCAGACCAATTACTTTGGCCCAGATGTAGGTGCGTGCTCCTCGGAGAACGCCCTATCCTTGCCTATCGCCCATGCGCGCACACATAAGTCTGGAGACCCTGCATTCTCTTGGTAGTGAATGTACAGGGAACATGAAGAGAGCTAATGAGGTATACAAATATGAATTTTAAACTGCAATCACGCTTTGACAAGATTTCAGATCAACTGATGCTTTCTCGTTATATTTGACATTTGTGTTCCAACAGAGTTTTGATTGTGATTGTCAGCTAATTGCTTAGCGGTGACAGATGACACTCAGAATTGTCATTTTTAATACATCCAAACCTCAGAGGAGACAAGTGCTCTGTTTAAGCATTTTCAGCTGACTAAAATTGAGTGAGTGGATGTTGTGGTTGAATCCTTCTCCGTCCCAGAGGAGCCTTTACTGGGACGTTCCCAAAAGAATCCTATCTCAAACCAAGCCAGTGTAGCTGGCGCTCGCAAACACAGTGGACATATGGCCAATCTCCCATCGTCTGCTGTGCTATTTACGGCTCAGTAGCCTGTCATTTGTTTTGCCTCTCAGAAACCAGTATGACACCTGTTTGAATTCTCAATAAAAAGCGTTTTTTCATGTCTGGGAGAAGGCTGTTGTCACTTAATCTTTCTTTCTACATTGCTAATGATTGGTACTGTGCTTTTCTCATGATTGACAGTGATGTTTCTGTTTATGAAAATTAGATTTTGGTATTACTTACAGTGAAATTAGAGACATTTCTGAGACAGTTATTTCAGTTAGTGAGATTATGAGCAGTTGTTGATATCCTTGTAAGAACTGCTCCATTTAAATAAAACTTGCAGGAAATATAATTTAACAGTTGAGTAGATACATTTAATATAAAAAATTTTAAAATGTTAGAGACTTTATTTTTGCTATCATGACCTTAGTATCTGTAAATACTGACTACAGATCTTAGTACAATCTCTATACAGTTCTTCACTGTGACCGTATGCACAGGTTTCATGCACTCTCAGTGGGTCATACTATGTAGTATTTTGTCTGTGACACTCACTGAGTTTGAGTTTCTGCTAACCTGAAATGCATCGATCCAGTGTGATAAGCTCATGAGTGGAGGCTGAAGAAATGAATCATCCTCACATTTAATCAATAACAGGAAAACAGACTTCACAGAATCACTTTCTGTATTTGTAATGGTTCCTTTTCTTCATTAATTTGACAGCAGGTCTTCACTCTGAGATCAAAGGTTGTTTCCAGAGCAAAACAGATGTTTGCTTAGAGCTCTGTGGACCATAAGAGGCAAATGCACAGGGCTCAGGGGGTTGTGTGCCCTGGATGTGGAATCATCTTTTTTAACTGTGCTGAAATGCCTTCCTCCTCCACTGGCTATGAAGGCAGTAGACAGCTGCTGGCATGATGCCCCCCATAGAAAGAACAAAGTATACTCTGGAATATAGCCTAATGTTAGAAATGAGGGTAAAAAGATAGACGAAAAGATGAGTTTTACATGGCTACAAAGAGGTGTGTGAAAAATAGTATATTGTTACCATTATTTGCTATTTACTGTGTGTGTGGATCAACAAGACTAAGGGCATTTTCACACCTATAGTTCGTTTGCTCTGGTCTGAATCAGCTAGTGAGTTTGGAAAGATGGAGCGTTTTCCCCTTGGTTTGCCTTCTTTTCACACAGAGAAAAAACCTAAACACGTCACTGCAAACCATGTGAGAATGTTCATGCTGCTTATTGGCCAGATATGTGTGGGGGATGTTACACACTCGGTACAGTAGGTGGCGGCATGCACCATTGACGTTGGTTTGTAGTCCGCCAGTAAAACCAAAGAAAAAGAAAGTAAATACAGGCAGAAGGTCCTATTTTGTGAACTAGTGCATATTCCTGCAGAGAAACATTGCTGGTTTGTTCTCCAGCTAGATGCTTCAACTAGAAACAGTTTGCGGGCTCTGCTGCATCCCAGAATATCAGGGGTTCACCAAAGTCAGTAGGATTCATCCTCTGGGGACTATGAATGTCTGTACAATATTTAATTTTAATCCAGTTAATAATTATTGAGATATTTCAGTCTGGATCAAAGTGGTGGAATGACATCATTGCCATCCATAGAGCCAAGCTGCTATCATTGCTAAAAAGTGCTTCGACAACCAGCACACTATCTTGATCTGCAGAACCTTTATCGGAGCCTGATGATGAGTAAATCCATACTGAGCAAAGCTTCCTTTCCTCCTCTCTATTTCCTGTGCACTTGGACGATCATGTGTCCACCAACACAGGAGACATACTGTAGCACCACTACCTGTTATGGAGGAACAGGATGCAACTCTCAGGTTTAGAGTGTCACCCTCAGGCCACAGAGTGCTGAGTCAGTTGCCACTGACAAGTTCTCCTGCCCTGCTTTCACCCTGACAACTGAATTATTCATTAAAGGATAGGAAGGCACAGGGGACCCTGCTAATTTCTCAATGGGATTGTTGGCTGTCCTCACAGTAGGCTGTCCAGTGAAAAGACAAGCTCATAAGGTCGGTTAAAATATTCTGTGAGTGTTTTACTCAATATATTTACGAAATGGACATCGCCCACTATCCACACAATTAAAAGTGCTCTCAGTGACTCATTGACTTGTGGCAGAGCAGACAGATCTTGTGTTTCCTGAACTTATGTGGCACTAGCTGCTTTCAAGGACACTAAACGGCAATGTGTGGGAGTCTGAATCAGAACCTTGCAGATTTATTGAGTGCACTTGCACCATCGGATACATCCAGCAGCGGCTCGAGTTCTTTTAAAGGTTGGGGACTTTGCCAGTTGTCATCATCAAAGAGAGTTTGTCTATGCTCGTGTCCTTTCATAACTGGCAACGAGCCAGAGAAGCATGCAGAGGTTAACTTAGCATATGACATTCTCTCCAGCACCGAATCCCCATAATAAACTAAATCGTGTTAAAGTGAGAGCGTAAAGGGAGAGAGTGCACCGGTTTGAACATGGCTGTTTTTCACCTCCAACTACTCTACTTACAGAGCAGCAGTGCAGGCATGAGAGAGATCAATAATCTGCATGAGATAATTAAATAAATCATTAAAGCTTACAAACCCCAACATGGTTACTGCCGAACAACAGGCGAGTCCTTTGATACCAATTAAAAGGAAAAACTAAATCCAAATGTCACACACAGACTCTGCAAATTGAAACATTTTTTGATCACAGAGAGAATAAATCAAACAAAGCTGCAGTACAACACGTGCTTCTTTTCCATTATCAATTAATTATTTATCAGTTTCATATAAAGTATGTTGTATACATCAAATATGACCAGACTCAACACAGAACAAACCTGAATCAAGTTACGTATCGCACATCCATCAGAGAGGTTCAATATTTACAAGGTCAGTCGTATCAAAAATCATATTCCCATGAGCTCTTTGCAGACCGATATTCTTCACTGTAATGCACAGCCCAGATAACTCAGCCAGTGAAATAAAAGTTTCAGCTTTTACCCTTGAGATAAAGGATTAAAACGCTTGTGCTGTAAAGTTGTTGTCCATTAGTCTCCTGCCTTTATGTCTTTGGTTGGTTTTAGTTTTTTTATTTCTTCAAACATTTCTTTTATGTATTTATTTTATGCCTTTAGGGACTGTGTGTACGATCTGGGTGTAGAGGGGGATTGAACATTATGCTTCCTTAGAAAACAGCAAGACCCTTCTCCCCCAAATATTTCCAAATAATATTACGGCATGGAATTGGTACAGTTTGTGGGAAAAATGTATAATACAGTCTGTGTTGTTGAACAGGGTAAATTAGTTTAATAAAGTACCAATAAAAATTTTATTAGTTCCTACTGGTATTTAAATGTACTGTAGGTACTCAGACAGAGAGGTTATTGAAGAACATATAAAATGCATGAGATACATTTCCACAATAACAACGGGGCTGCAATACCTAGTATTGACTGCTACCCCCCCCCCAATCCTGCCCTTTGTTTTACTCTTTAAATACAGTAAGAACAAATTATGCACTGGTGAGAATGCCTGAAGTCATATCGTTTCCTCTAAAATTCCCAGTTTTACTCCCTTGTTCCCCATAGTCTTGTTTTCTTCTCAAGTATCTTCTTGCAACCTGATTCATTCAATTAAATGAAAGTGTAAACGATGGGCTGTATTATAAACTGTTACTCAATTTGTTTTATCATTAATAACTGATGAAGAAAATGATGGTGTACTCCTATTTAAGCCTTAATATTGAAAATTATAATATATAATTATTTATACCTGTTCAAAATGGCGAAAGCCTGCTGTCATAGAAAAGGGCGAGATAGGATAAAAAATGGGGATTTTCATATTTGGAAGAAATAGTGTTGCACTCGGCCGTAAAGGTGAACAATGTCAGAAATTCTTAAAAAAGAGACCTTGAGACATGAGTTTAAAGTCTCACCTTCATACAGCTGACCAATCACTGGTGTGGAAGGAGAGGGTTTCTGAAGCCATTTGACCATCCGACAAGCAATTTTTCTTATCTCGTATTCCAAATAATGAAATAAATGTTTTTTTTAACAATACCATTAAGGATGAAAAATGAATGATTCCAATAAAATATTAATCTGGAATGAGAAAAAGCTATATGGCCATTCCCTAGAACACCCTCATCAGTAAAAAAAAAAAACCTTACATGCTGCACATCTTCAACAACTGCTGCAAAACAAGTTGAAGAGAATGTAAAGTGAAGTGAAAGGAGAATAACAGCACAGTTGTCCCTAGCGGTGTGCATGTGCGTAAATTATAAGCTATGGATGCTTTTCCCTCTTTCTGGCCTGCT
Organism: Gadopsis marmoratus; assembly: GCA_036023855.1. Lineage (NCBI taxonomy): Eukaryota > Metazoa > Chordata > Actinopteri > Centrarchiformes > Percichthyidae > Gadopsis > Gadopsis marmoratus. Next base: position 42,306 of record JAVQJF010097564.1, on the reverse strand, counting down.
CTCACTGTCACCATGTTTCATGCTGAGCGATGGACGGGCCCTTTGTGGACGAGACAAAATACCCTTTAAAATCTTGTGTGTCCAAGGACTTTCTGTCAAGATCATTTACGTTGTTTTATTCTTCTGCACTTCTTTTCTCATTGAAGTTCACTGACATAAGACACTTTGGGTAAAAAAAAAAAAGTCTCATTGCATTTAAGCACCGATACACAGGAGTATTTAACGCTGAAGGCATTCAACACCACCATCAAAAGCCTTTTCTAATGTTCTCAGAGGAGGTGTTCATGAACAGCAGTATAATGCAGACTCAGCAGGAAATACATTTGTTATAGTATGTTAGAAAGGCTGCATGATTTTGTCCTCTTTATCGCTCTTTCTTCACTTCGTGTATATCTGTACATCTGGTTTTAGGGAAGATAAAGGTTGTAATGAGCTTTAGATCGCCTCTCTAATGCTACCTCTGCTTCTACTAATTACACACCGAGCATCTTGCCACATTTGTTTGTCACCTCTGTCCGCTTTAAATATCACCTTCACGACTAAAGAGAGAGCGAGAGCGCTGCACCTCTGGGGCGCAGAGGTGTTGCCAATTGCAAAACCACAAATCGCATATTTTGTGCAACCTCCACAGATAGACGCCGACCTGCACACAGGCACAGTCACCCATAGCCACACATCCTCGCAGCAACAGATGGACGGCCTTGAGGCAGAGCCTGAGAGACTTGTGCGAGGGCAGAGCTGCCAATTGATTGCTAAGATCAGGTGTGCGTCTACACAAAGGCACCGCCTGCTCTTTTCAAGTATCGGGGTTATACTAGCCTCAGGACAAATGGAGACACAAAACAACAGTGGCATCTGTGGCAGGTAATGATCCCTTCACCAAAAATCTGGATAATGACATACCTCGACCATTTGTTGCGGTTAAAATCACTGTTGCTCATTCTGAGCTCCACGTGTGTCCTCCAGCAGCATGCGCCGGAGCTGTGAGAGCGGCTTGGTCGAGTTACAGCCATAGATCAGCAGTCAGCCGGTTTTTGGAGTCGAGCCAGCGAGAGCAGGGCTGGATGAAACGGTGTCAGCTTTTATCTGCTGCTGATCCAACCTGCATCCATAAATTGGCCTGCACACTGTACATGAGGCCAAAGGTAGATTAGAGTACACTGCATCGGGTAATGAGCAAATTACTGCTGCTGTTTTGTGTTTTTTTATCGATCGCTTAGGCACATTTTCTGAAACCATGTTCCAGGTCTCAAAACACTAAGAGCAAACACCACCATCATTTTATGAGAATTTGTCCTGCAACAGGCCATCGCTCCCTCAAAACATTTAACTCAATCCAACTCAAAGTTCATCACAACCACCAAAATAACATCTTTATCCTTACTTAAATTGGCTATAATCAATGTACCAATAATAATAATAATGTATTAAACAACAGTGTGGAAGGGGTCGCTCGTAGTGATGAACCAACAGAGAATTATCACCTGAATCTGCAGCTCCACTCGGCTTTACCGACCTTTATAGTGAGTTTCAGCTCATTGTTAAGCTGTCTACTGTCTTGGTTCACTCTCGCCGCTCTCATGGTGTTGTTTTTGTCCGCAGCAGTTTTCAGTGGAAAAAAATAATGACATTGTGAAAGTGGTCGCTTGTAGTGATGAATAAGCTTCATAGGGAGTATCAGCTCATTGTTTAGCTGTCCGGCAGACAACTTTACTGTTTGGTTCAGTCTCACTGCTGTCATTGTGTTGTTTTCAGCTGACAGACAGCTGTTGTCAACTAAAAAGCTCAAAAAACCCTGTGTACAGTACCAGCAAACCGCAGACACAGTTAGCGAACATAGTGGAGCATTTAGCAGCTAAAGAGGCAGATCTTTCCCTCAGGAGTTATTAGAGACCAAAAACAGACATTAGAGAGAGTGAATATTTGATTTACATTCATCAGGTGGATGCGAACATGTCTCCAAATTAATTATAATTTTGGATGTGTACTTAAGCATTGTTTACTAACAAGTTTGTTATCACTTTAAAAGGTGATGATATATCAGTGTTGTGTTCAAAGCTGGTTTCCGCTGCCCCCAAGTGGCCAAAGAAATCTGTTATTGCAGCCAGCTCTTTTATGCACCGCTAATGTAAACTAACAAGAAATCGAAAAATGAAAGTCTCACTACAACAAAATCATGTAAATTAGGAACCATTTCAAAATGAAAAACAAAATATAAATTCCCTACAAAGACACTCCAATATCCAAACACTCCTGTCTATCTGGTACCACATTCGTACTGACATATATTTGACTCCTGTGTGAAAGCAACAGGAAATGCGTGAAGAGTGGTGATAAAATCACACAGTGTTTTGTAAGTGCAGTGCAGTGCTGTGCTGTAAGCGCAGGAAGTCTGTTACCTGCCGTGTCTGACTGAAGCTGGTGAATGTTTGAGTAGCAATCACACTGTACCAAGATAAGAAAGCATGAGACGAACAAGACCTGTTCACTAAAAGCTGGACAGACATGTTGAAATACACTCTCCACCTGCCCGTGTCATGTTTCCCCACAATGCCACTGCGACGTGGCTCAGGCGAGCACCCCGCCACCTCTGGACTCAAACATCCACCAACAGGGTCTCCCCTTGATCCCCTCTTCTCTCCTCTTGCTTTAGTAAACACGATAATAGCAGTGCTGTGTTCGTGTGGGCTCCATGTTAACACTGTGGCTGTCAAAGGCCATCATGCCCCTTCAAAGGATGATGGCTCTCTAAAGTGGGCTTTCTCGGTAGCAGCCATTTTCCACTTGACTGGCCCCACACACGAGGGGGACCGGTAGCCCCTAGCAGCTGCTCTAGACTGGTCACTGGGGGTAGGGAGAAGGAGATGAATGGGCTGGATATAAGGGGAGGGGGCTAATAGCAAGAAGGGAAGGGCGTCTATATGCATCAAGAGGTGTGTTTGGGATTTTGTCCTAAAATACGCCCTTTATTTTACCCTCCAAAACACTTAAGGCAGTGATAATGTAGCTACTGTTCAGGTGTGTTTACACACGTATTTTGTGATTACACACCTGAGCAGTGGCATAAAGCATCATTCTGCACCTCAGCTGAAACATTTTGCTGCTTGGCGAGAACCTGGACTCCTTGATGAGAAACAGACTGCCAAAATCTCATCAGGAACTGGGAACAAAAGCCCATTGAGATGTTATGATATGAATGATAATTCAGCGAGTGTCTGTTTGCTCGGCCGTATGGTCTTTGTGTCAACACTCTGGGTCCAGCCAGGTCTCACTCGGGATGGGGAGAACAGGATGCATTTTCATAAATCATTTCTTGACACCACATCAAGGTTATGTGGTTGGCAGTGTGTAGCCTGTAAATTGCCTTTGCATTGTCAATGCAAAGGAGCTCCACTGGGAGTTAAGTAGTTCAGTAGCTATTTATGGCTGGAAAATTAGGATGACCTTTTCCCAAACTGTGATAATGGTGCCTTCAATATAGACCAATTTACCGAAGTGAATAGTCTTATCGTATACTGGAAATGTAAACCATTTATGTAGCAGCTACATGCATACAGACAAGCTCGCTTTTGTTACTCATCCGTGTTGCACTGACTCTGTACTACCCACAGAGTGGAGGTAATAATTAGCTCACTACAGCAGGGAAACACGTTAGCACCCCCGTCCTGCTGTGCGGCTCTGTAATTGGTCCCCTCCTGTGGCACAGTCGGGCCCCAGAACAAAGGGTTCCCAGAGGGGGAATCTATGCTGGCCCATGCTGAACCCTCCACAACAATGACAGGCAGGAAGCATTTACATATGCTGACAGACTTGTCTCTTCCTAGGGTGGAGTGCTAGGCACTTCATTAAAGCAACATCAATACCTGCTGATAGAAAACGAGGAGTGGGCCTGCGTGCATCACTGTCTGCTCCGAGACTCTATAGTTTTTTTTTTGTTAATTTTGATTGATTGATATAGTGAAATGACATGGGGCTGTCACATCCAATTTCAAAAAAATGGACAGCATTTATTAAATGGGGTGTGTGTGGAAATTGATGTGCGAGAGGCTGTCTGAGCTGTGTCTGTCTGTCTGTGAATTATCTGCATGCATCAGCAATTGGTTTAACCACAAGCTGTTCACCTGAACATCAGCTGCCAAAATCTGTCGGCCTGCGGGTTCCACCAAAGCAAATTTCCACACTTTCTGAGCCATGTTTTGTTATTTTTGTCAACGGGGGAAAAAAAACCCTTCCTTTTGTGTGGCCGTGCTTTTCACAGTGCGTCAGATGTTAACATGCTGCCCAGTGAACTCTGCATTTGTGCGAGAAGATCATGCAAAGTCAGACACAGGTGACATATCTGTCAATTCAGCAGCAGTGCAGGTGGGTTCATTCATTCATTGCATCATGGTGCTGTGAGTTCACTCTCTTATCCAGTTAAAGGAAGGGTAAATCCTCCTTCAATTTGACATGCTGCTCATTTAGAAGCACAGTGGCTGGATGGATGTATGGAGGGAGGGAGGGGTGATGTAGTGGGGGGGGGGGGACTCTTTGGGAGGTGTCGTCCTGAGCAGATGGACCTCTCAGTGGCGTAGTAAGTGGAGTCTTCACATGGCAGAGGAGACTGCAGGATCTCACAGGTCCGGGACACAGCATCCAGGTGGCCACAGCCCCTCCTGACCAGCTGGAGGAGCGATGGGACCATCTGACACTCGCAGGAAAATGATACACTTTCCTTTGCTGCTTTGTTTTGTCTCCACACAAAAGCCCTGAGCCAATCAAGGAATATAGCTAATGAAGCTTAGAGAAAATCCTTTTGATTATATATAAACACTCAAGGTCAGGCTAACAACAGGAGGGCAGCATTTGCATGCAATCTTCAGGTGAACGCTCCTAGTTTATGACCACAAAAATAATAAATCGGATGTATTGTTTGGATTAAGATTTCATCCAAATCTGCATCAACAACCGACTGCAGTGATTTCTGCACTGTATATTCAACAAATCCAAGTGAGAAAGTCCCATCTGTGCTTCTCCTCCACTGATCCGGGGCCCTCGAGGCTACATAGGGCTAATTGTGGCCCCATTTTCCCTTCCTCATCTTTTTGTTTTTACTCAGTGTCGGGGTCAGGGAAGCTCCCAAGTGACCAGCGGCAGGAGCAACAGCCATCGGCCCCCGCTGAGCATCAGTAATTAGAGCCCTCCTCCGAGCCGGGGAACCTCTCGCTCTCCTTCTGAAGGGCAAGGGGGCAGAGAGGAGGAACAGCTGCTGATGGGAAACCACTCTCCGGTTCCCATGGATGACCAGCGTCCCTCAGTCCTCCTCTGAGGATGTGCAGCAGCATCTTTGATAGGGATGATGGAGGCTTGGACCAGACATATTATACGATCTGTCTGGTTTCTCGTGGCTGTATCTCTTCTCCTGCTTTTTGATTCTTATCACCATTTCTATGACTCGTTGGCGATGTATTCATCTGCTGGTGGTTTATTACTGAGAGCATTTCAGTCTACATTTGAGAGGTGGTATTGCAAGTCTCACACATGCATCACGGGAAAAATAGATTACAGTAAGTGGACAATAACATTAGCATAGCCTTTAATAAATATGGCCTTTGTGAAGCTTATGATGGTCACTTTAATTAAAAATGAAACTGTCTACTGCATTATGTAATGGTCAGTTTTCAGGTGACAAAATATTAGGTACACCCGGTGATGGAAGAATTACAATGTAAAAATTCTCCATTATAAGACCTGAATTGAAAGCCAGCACAGTATCATTAAACAAAACATACTACAAAATATAATATCAGAAGTAAAAGTACTCGCTCTGCAGAAAAATGTCACCTGTTACTGATATAACATATAGCTTTTCAAACCGAACAACGTGTAAGCAGCATTTTCCTGTTGCAGCTGGTGGAGGTGGAGTTCGTTTATCTTCTTTACTTACAGTCGGATAGTTTTTTCCAGTGGTTTCCAAACCAGGAATCGGGTCGCTCCAAAGGGTCACAAAATAATTATTGGGGGTTCATGAGATGATTAATAGGAGAGAAAAGAACTTCTGATGTGCAAATTAGTTTTAATATTCTTTTTACTTTTTTTACTTTTTTGTGAATTGTTGCATAATTTTCCCTCTAAAGACATGGTACAGTTATTCCAATGAAATTATGTAAGAGGTTTAGAGAGTAAATGTCTCCCACGTGGAACTGATAACAACATATAGACACCTGAAACATGGCAAAGGGCCCAAACCAGACACCTTTTGTAAACCAAATGGTTGGCAATCACTGGTTTAATCTTAACAATATATATAGATTTTTTTTTTATGTGAAATCTCAATCTGTAAAGTAACTAGTAACTATGTCAAATAAATATAGTGGAATAAAAACTACAATATTTCCCTCTGAAATGCAGTGAAGCAGCAGTGTAAAATAGCATGAAATGTACATTTCTTGAGTAAATCTACTTTCCACCACTGGGTACAACAAACAGTACAATAAATGCTGTCCAAAACATAGCAACAATTCAACATGAACTGTTCTATTTAAGCTTTATAAAGTTAATATTTACTGCAGGACTGTTGTTGTCCTGAATCTCATGTAATAACTGTATTATTTCACAAGAACATCTATATTACATCCCACTGATTGTTCCTGAGCTGGAGCTGCTAGTATAATACTATGTGTAGCTGTTCACTTCCTGACTCTCTCTCCATCATATTCACAGTAATAAAAGGCATCAACAACCTGTTTTTATTAGCTTTTCATTTTATACATGCATGTTTCAAATCAAAGGGAAACATCCCATATAATAGGTGTATAAATGTCAGCATTAAATCTTTAGCCCACATGTGTAAAATCAATTTTAACTCCTTGTTTTTTTTCATCTACACAATATACATGTATTTCAGGGATTTGTGGTCACTGGGAGCCTGCAGAATGTGGAGTGACAGGTTTTAATATATAGAAGTGTGCTTGCGCCATCTAGTGGGCAAACAAGCTGACCGTTTCATGACTGGTGCAATGCATTTTTTGGCAAAAAGCTGAGGCATGAGGATGAAGGAAAGAGCTGTGTCCCAGTGTTCTTCTTATATTTAATATCTATACAAGTAAATAGCTTTTCCCATCATAGTGTATAAAACATGTTAAACATGTTAAAGCATGTAACTCCATGTAAAACCACAGCGTTTTTACACTTCGATGTGTGCATGGACTAAACAAAATAAGAAGCTTAATTAATGAGCTTTAGGGGTGCTAGTAAAGCAGATGTTTTACTCAGAGCTCCTACAAAGTCTGGAAAGTTTGGAAAATGCTTAATTTTAACGGTTATGTTTTTTAAGGTTAGGAATATGCATGAATTCAGATATACTCCTTGAAAAATGCTTGATTTTCAACATAGTCTGGTGTTTCATCATCTACTCAGTCACTCATGTAAACCAAAAGTCAAATACTTGAAGTGAAATGAAACGATCCTATTCATATTTTGTCATATCTGTTTAGTTGTCTCCTGGCATTTATAGTAGCCATTTAGATGTGCTGATAAAGGCTTAGAGAGTCTGGACATTTTTGGTTTGTATACCTTGGAAGTGCTAGAAATGTATTCTTAAAAAGCTGTACGAACCCTGTTTACCTTATGAGAGTGGTATCGATCTTTTCATCTAACTCTCTGCAAAAGATTTCAGAAGCGTATTTCCCAAAATGTCAAACAATGGCTTTAACTGAGAGTGCCTCCAGCCGCCTCGGTACTGCAGTTCTCAGATTAACTGTCATAAAGGACATTTAGTGTTGCAGATGTCGCCCGACTGAAACAGTCTGTAGACGTTAACCAGCGGGAAGATGGTTACCGAGCCGACTAGCGAGCCTATCTGTGCCACAGCTCCACACCAGACCAGGGCATTGTGGCACCGGTCTCTCAGGATGACGCCCACCATTACTTTGACATAAGTCAGCGTCCCAGTGAAGAAGAGCCATGAGAGAACCTGCAAATATAAAAGTGGACTTGTCGTGGACTTTTCACCTCATAATCATCATTTTGAAATGTTGACACCTTCACACAAATATGTTACCTTATCATCAGTTAAGAGCGTAAGCCAAGTTACCCATTATTCAGGTCAGTTGTAAAAGATTAGTTGAACTTTGCCACACATTTCCCTGAAAAAGCAACTGAGATATGTTTTTCTACGTCACGTGTTCGTGTTTCACTTACAATGATCATCTCTCCCACCACAGACCCTTGAAGCAAAGGACATGGACTCAGAGCTGCCATAGCCATGTTATAGCTGCCGAATCCTGTCCCTAATGCCGTCAGCACGCCAAGACAGACCAGTGACCTGAAAGCAAAAGGGGTTTGTTATCAGCAGACGCTTTCTTATTTCGAAGAATCCACTTCACTTTCAACAGGATTGTTTGATTGACTTTTACCACCCCACATAAACTAGGATAGGAGGATAGGGTCACAAATGTTTCAAGTCTGTTTTAAAACAATAGCCAGGCGCCAGTGTGAACACTGAAACAGGTTTTGTGTGCTGTAATCATTCCTCCATTTCATACTGGCCATTAAGAGATGCTTTTCTAATAAACGTCCAGTGTGAGTGACCCACAGTATATTGTTCTGTGCAAAAATATAGTCCAAAGTTTCTCTGAAGTTAATCTGAATTAGTTATATACAGTGGATATCTTGCAAAGTTACAGTCAAAGTTCCCTCTTTCTGTTTCCCCGGACTGTGCTTCCTTCCTGAGCTGCAGTGGAGTGACAGTAACACAAACTGCTGAAAGCTTCATATAGAGAGCCGAAGTCATGACGACGCTATGTCCGGACTAACCTCTGTTCCACTTTCACTGGTCTTTCTGGAACAATGAAGCCTGTCCTTGGGGTTTAAATTCTATATTCTAAGACAAATCAGCTCCATTACTGCACACAAAGTTTAAACATTCATGATTTTAGCAAAGTTAACACAATGATTACTTTGTGAGCACAGTAAAAACTACAGCTCCCATGAAAAGACTACAGGCGCGACTTCTTACATCATTGCAACTTGATTTAATATCCATAAAACTCACGAAACGCTCTTCTAAAGTAATTTTTCCAATTTGTTTTGCTGTAATCTTTGCTGTCTAAACACTTCTACAGCGTTCGGTCCTGTCTGTCCTGCTGTTATTACAGACGCTAAACGCAACCCCTCGTCTCGCTCGTGAATATTGTTTTTTTGCCTGCGAAGGTCAGGGCTTATGGGAAATGGTGTTAGTTAAATGCCACAGAACAAGGACTGTGGATTTTGTCCCACATCACTGACATTGGAAAAGCATTAGGAGTGGATCTCTTAGTGGCCAGTATGAGGAATGATTAGAGCAAGTAAGCGCTGTTTCAATGTTCATACGGGCACCTGACGTTTGTTTTAAGACAGACTATACAGCGATCATTTTTACCTATTTTGGAAGAACATTGCAATGGTGGCAGCCAGTGGGTTGGCCACTGATGACAGAGCAGCAGAGAAGTGATAGGCCAGGTTCCCGTAGGGCATGCAGGAGTATGTCTGCACAGAGGGCAGCAGGCCGTTGGTTGCAGCATTAACCCACACCACCAGAAGGTAGATGAAGGTCAGCTGGTACACAGAGTGTTTAGGGCCGGCCAGCAGAAGGCTGCTCTGGGCTGCCCCCTCACCCTGGCATTTCACACCCACTTCATCAGTCTCTGCTCCACGGTTCTCCAGGCCGGAGCTGACAGATGCTGCAGTGTCTGGCACGAGGTTTTCGATGGACAGCTCGTATGTCCGAGGAAGCCTGTTCAGTGCAACAAAAGCAGCTAGGCTTACGCACGTCATGGCTGCTAGGAAGAAGAAGAACACCTTGGTGGAAAAGTTGGGAGGAAGATACTCCGTATGTAAGGGCCAAATGTTCCCGCCTGTGTGGTTACCTGCAGTCTGAGAGGAGTTGACACATTTGCCGATGCCCACACCTTGTGCCAGAGCGACTATGCCAGGAATTAAACCACTTAGCCCTTCTCCAATGAAGAATGTGGTGACGTATTTTGCTGGAAGCTGCATCATGAAAGGCAGGAAGGTGACTGAGGAGGTGCAGTCCACCAGAGAGAGGAAGAAGGTGATGATGAAGAAGGCAGTGCTATGTGATGCCCCGGCCACTATCGTCGTCTTGTCCCAGAAGAAGGCGAGCAGGATGCAGGAGAGGACGCCGATGGAGAGGATGGAGTAAATGACAACGTGCTCTTTAAGACGGCCCGGGCACAGTTTGTGCATGAGGGTGACCAGAAGAGGTCCCAGGTTGGCCAGCTGGATGATGACTGTGAGGTAGGACGGGAGCTCCCAGCCCTCCGGGAGAGTGTTGACGATGAGCGGCAGTTCCACCCACAGACCGTTGACCGCCACCCAAGAGCCCAGGCCAAAGGCACAGGCCAGCATGTGGACGAGTACAGCCATACTGCAGCCGCATCAGCCCGAAGAAAGTTTGAAGAAGAAGAAGAAAAAGAAGGCGTCGCCCCAAATGGTTCCTCCTCTGCTGCGTGTCATACCTTAAAAACCATAAAAAGTCAGGAGCATTAGACTTATTATTAATATACTTATACGTTGTTAATAAATCAGAAGTTGTAAGGTTTTAAATGTTACACTCTGTTAAATATCTTTTAAAAAATTGTTTAATTAAAGGGTCAATGCACCAAAAGGACAACAACAACAAAAAACCATTTTCTCACTTATTTTGGTTTTATGCAGCCAGATTTTAAATCGTAAACTAAATGTAATTCTCCTGCACAACTCTCAGCACACGTATTGTCTCGTATGAAAAGAAGGGGTGGTCGTCTTTACCTGATTGAAGGGAGTACACCGTACATTATCTTTAAAGCCCTACTGCAAAAATGTTCAAACTTTTATCTGTTGTTGTTGGCAGAGTCAGTAAACATCTCTAATCCCCGATAATTCATGAGAGCAAATGGCACTTGAGGCCAGCTGAGTTGCTTAGATGTTATCAGTAAACCTTTACAACATCATGTGCATTCATGTAAAAAGGCAAGTCAAGGACAAGTGTATTTCTTCCCAGATAAAACCGGTGGGAAATCAAGCCTCTCCTGGCAGAAACTCACACCACCAAAACCAATGTCATTTAGTTCACACCCACAGTACGCTAAGCAGCTGATACCATTTTCACATCCCCTTTCGCACGTCGTGGAGGAATCTGACAAACCATATGGGCCTCCGTGCTCTTGTCTCTTGGCACGCTTCTGGCTTCCACACGGATCCTCATGATGATGGACCCAACACAAGTTTGACTTGCGCAAATAATCACCTGATACATCCACGCTTTATCCATCACGAGAGGCTTCTGAGAAACAGCTCACGAGCAAATGAGCTGCCTTTTAGTCATGGAAATGTACTTACAAGTTTCTTCAGTCCCTGGAGGCGTTGACTACATCTTATATCGCAGTTGGTGACAGACCTCCTTTGGCTGTTCATACACACACTTATGGGAGTCACGTGGCTCCTGGGTAGGTCAGAGTCCACTCCATAAAAGAGGGCAGTGTCTAAATCCACTGAGCTTTCATCAGTGCGCCCATCTCTTAATTAGGTCAAGTCAGTGCCGAAGCACCTCCATGTACCCTTGACTTTTTTTACTCGCATACGTGTGCCTGCTCGAGCAGAAAAAACTAAAGATGCTCCACTAGTTGGTTTTGTCTGTCCAGGCATGCTCCGCCCCCTACTGGCCTCAGGTGTAAGACACAGGCGGGTTGGGTAACAGTTGCAAAATGATTGCAGGGAAGAAGCCACTTCTCCATTCCTGTTCAGTAATAAGACACCACGTCTGTGCTCAAAGTAAAAGCCCTCAACACCTGCCTATTGTTGAGTGTCAGATCTGGACACTTTCGCCACATTCTTGACTTGCCACAGCAGACAAAGCACAGGTGTAATTACACATTAACAATGGCTTTGTTTTCCAGTGTACCAGTAACCCAGCATGAACATGGGTCACCTAAATGGAATGCAGTCATTATTAACGTTGGTACACTTGTGCTTTTCCAGCTGTGAGGCATGGAAAATGTAATGCAATCTAACGTTATTGCCAACCTTTTAGTCTGCATGATCTAGTGTTCGTTGTGCTCATTATCTGGTCAGACAGACGAGTGTTAATGTCTCCCTGTTCTTGCGTTTGTGTTGCAGCGAGTACACGCTTTCAGTTCTGCTTTTGACTTTTAAATTTAGCTTGGAGCTTATTTGCTATTTGTCCTTACACCACCCAACTAGTTTTCTTGCCTGTTGGAAATAAGGCTTAATGTAGGTGCATCTACAGGAAGGTGCTGCAATATCGGCACACATCAGAGAGATTTAGCACTGCAATAATATAATAAAATAATAATAAAGGTGTTTTTATATGGCACTTGAGATTACAATGTGCTTTATGAAGGGCAGGCATAAGGAAATTCAATTTTTATATTTAAAAAAGGACAAAATAAAACACGAAATATACAGTATATACAAATACATTCCCACACACACAACCTCATGTTTGCCTGATAAAATTATTCTAAGCCTTGTGATAACAGTGAGTTTAAAAGAAGATAATGATGTTGTCAGTCCGAGATTCTCTAACACGGGGCTGTGGTAGAACATTACTTAAATGTTGTATCACTATTAAATCATCTGTTGAATAAATCAAAAGGGTCAAGGCAACCTTTATGATCTCTTTGACATGAGAAGAGCTTCAGACTCGTAAAGATTAGAAGACCTTAGCATGTCTTTATTTGTTGGAAACTGGCTGCGCCTGGATTTGGTTGTTTAGGGAAGAAGACGCGAGTGAAGAGATACCCCTTTTTATAACCTTGTTATGTGGGCGAGTGGAATATTTATATTCAAGTTGACAACATACTGTATGTGTGGTGTTTTCTCCCTGGCACCAGTACTTTCAGAAATGCATTCATTAAGACATTGGAGACTGACCAGGGAGTGTTTCCTTTAGAAGATCTGCGTAAAGTATTCAAGTAAAAGTAGCGATATCACAGTGCAGAAATAGCCATGCAGTTAAAAATTTACTAAAGTAAGTACAAAAGTATTAGCATCAAAACTCCAAAGTACATTTAAGTACCAAACGTATGCAGTTCCCATTTCAAAACAATGTATGTCATATTATCTGATAATGGTTATTGATGCTTAATGTGTACATCAAATTAATATTGCAGCTGGTAAATGTGAAGCTCATTTTAATTTATTTCTATATATTGTATTTGTTCAAATGTAGGAAAACATTTTATATTCAAACTGTGATGACCTGTTCGAATTGAAAACGTTCAGTCTATAGGTGCAAAAGGCCATTTGAAGTAGTTTGCCTTGTGGTCAAGCAGAGGGCGCTCTTAAAATTCACTATCAGCTTTTATTGGTTTATTTAACAGGGAGAATGCACATTAATAAACATTGCTGTAAATGTGGCAGTTAGCCCAGAGGCTGATTTTTTTTTATCTGTACTCCCCAGACAGATGTTACATTCACCCTAAAAACAGAATATAAAATTAAAATTGCAAAGTCATTGCAATCATGTCAATAAAACATGTTGGCACGATAATCTTCAATTTCATCCAAATAACCTTATAAAGGTGGCCAACAACTTTTAATCCTGTGTACCTGTTTGATCATTTTGATGCTAAATTTATGTCCAAAACAATGGTTTTGTATTTTTACAGCAGAACCCCACCATCGTCTTCCTATAAAACCTAAAAATATTTTCATGACTCACCTTGAACTCTGAGTAATAAACATTTAATTTAACTGTGTTATATTTAGGTGTTAAAATTGTATCTTATAAGTTGTCTCCACATAAACCTGACGACTAAAATGTCAAAGTGTGTAAATTGTGTTTAAACAAGCAGAAACTGCTGAGCCGTCAACATTTGGGGAAATACAGTATGTTGAAAATATGCTTATTCACTTTTCTGAGAGTTGGGAGAGGAACATCACTATGCACAGATTAAACGCAACGTACTAATTAATGAGCTTTACAAATGTTAGGTTGATTTTTACATTTCTCTTTATTTCTCGTGTTTATGCTATGCTAAGCTAAGCTAGCCACATGCTATATTGAGTGATATATGAATGCTCTTATTTAACTGTATAGCAAATAAACGCATTTTCCAAAATGTTGAACTATGCCTTAAAGTGGTCTTTTGGCTTAACCTACTAAGGTCAAGTGCAGAAGTTACGGAAGTAAACTCTGCACAGAAGACATTTATGTAGAAATGCTACATATAAACTACCTGCAACCCATGAGCACAAACACATAGTGATCTACGACGACACAAATGCATGAAATGCATGAAGTAATATTTATGAAAGAAGTGGAGAAAGTAAAACAAAATTGTCACATGAAGTAGCAAAGACAGTTTCACAAGTCAGACAACTCCCCTGACATTACACAGGACCAAAAGAGGTAGCTGATATCACTTCTATTTTCAAGCATGGTTTAACTAGGACTTCTGCAGACCTACAATAGATTTGCATATGCTACTATGCATACTAAGATCAGATATAGTGGTTTAGATACTGTACACAATGTTCACTTTGGACAAGTCTTACATAAAAGGAAAAATAAAAAAAGCCATGCGTGACTGAGGTGACCACTTCCAAGCACCTTGCTGAGCGGCAGTCGTGCATTTACTACAGAACTGCTTGAAAAAGAAAAAAGAAAAAGATTCTGTGCAACACTCACACTGAAGGAAATACTTCCATTAGACATCTGGCAACATGACAAGACATACTTCACATTATTTTCTAATCTAAATGTGTTTCGGGTGCTGGAATACGTACACCTTGAAAGACGACATATCTTGTAACGAACAGCAACCCCACTAAAGTTTAAGTCAACTGTGTGCGATTACACCGATCAGCCATAACATTATGACAGCACGGGCTCCCTGACCGGTCTGCGGCTACGCAGCACCACGTGCAACAACCGGCCATGTGCCGCGTGTTCCGACACCTTTCTATCAGAACCAGCATCAACTTTTTCAGCAAACTGAGCTACGGTAGCTCTTCCGTTGGAATGAGCATCAATGACCCTGTTGCCAGTTCAGCGGTTCTCCTTCCTTGGACCACTTTGGTAGGTACTGACCACTGCAGACCCAGGAACACCCCACAAGAGCTGCAGTGTTGGAGATGCTCTGACCCAGTCGTCTAGCCATCAGTTTGGGCCTTGTCAGTTGCTCACATCCTTACGCTGCCCATTTTTCCTGCTTCTACACATCAACATTTAGGACAAAATGTCCACTTGCAGCCTAATATACCCCCCCCACCCCACTGACAGGTGCCATGGTAACGAGATCATCAATGTTCTTCACTTCACCTGTCAGGGCTCACAAAGTTATGGCTGGTCGGTGTGTATTTTTCAATGTTACAAAAAGGCAACACACAAAAGAGGTACACTCAATAAGATTATTTATGTTATTGTACAATCTGCATTTTTTAACAAATAATAATAAAAAAAGATTAGTAACATGTACAGTATTCGAATGATCACATCTGGTGTGGACTGAGGACTCCGCCTGCCTCGTCACATCGAGTCCACCCCAGAGCTCCAGTGATGGGAGAGGGAGGGGGCCAGTGCCTGGAACGACTTTCACGAACGCTCAATAAGTGTGTGTGTGTATGGTTATATGTGTTGGCACATATCTGTTATTGTATGCTAAGTTTTCTGCTATGTGTATGCGCGTATACAGATATATATGTTTGTTTGCATGTATGTCTTATTATATACTTAAGTATTCCGCCGTGTGTGTGTGTGCGCTCAGCCAAGGTGTCAGCAGGAGGTGGAATGTCACATGGCGCAGAATGGGGGATAAAGGGGTGAAAGCAAAACAGACGAGTTGGGGGGGATGGAGGCAAAAGTAGCAGGGGCTCAGTTGGTGTAGATCTGGCCCTCCGGTGGCTGAGGAAGCTTCATGTTCTCCTTGCACGTCATGAGCCGTCGCAGCTCCAGCAGCACCATCTGGATACTGTAGGAGTTCTGCCACTTGGCCAGCGCAGTCACCGCATGCATGTCAACCTGCAGGACAGGAGAACGAGTGAGGATGGATGTGATGCGACACCTTGAAAACCCCCTGATCTCCTATCTTAGCTTTGACCTTTCTGAATGTTAGAAATTTAAAAAACTAAATATACATATTTATTTATTTTATGGTGTAGGTCTCGTGGGATCACAGATATTCACATTAGCTTTTGTTGTTTGAGTCCAAATCTTAGTTTGATTGTCCTCCCTTCCTACTTTTGAATTAATCTGTGGACTGTTTAAGTAAAGCTTTCCTCATTAAGTTGCAAGTGTTTTCCTACACTAGTGCTCTCAGAATAAGGAGAACAATAACTGGGTGGGCGTTGCCGCTTTTGAACAACCAAATGGAGCACAACCATTTGCAAAAGAAGTGAAACTATTTGCACTGCCACCCTATAGAAAACAGTGCGTCATCTCATGTTGGCCTCGCATGACATCTTCTGTGCTGCTAAATTGAGAATAATAGACATTCTGCAGTTTGAGTGGAGCCAATGTAAGACCACATCCTTCGGGTGGCTCCAACACAGTGGTTATATTACCACAGTTTTAGGTAAACAAATCAGATTTGGACTAAGCAGGCCCCAAAATGTATGAAGATGTAGCTGTACATGACGTACACCACATATATTCTCTCCTGACAGAAATGTTGCAATGGTTGTGCATTAGCTGTTAGTCATGTAAAAAAAACATTGTGTGCAGCTTCAATTTTTAGGATATATGCCACCAATGTGTTAACATGCTTTATGATGCATGCACATAACTCCCAAATAAAGTAAATGCCAGCAATTGATTTTGGGTTTGGACAAACTCGGACATTTCAAAATGCCAAATTATTTCTCAAAATGAATAAATCAATGTAGCAAGAACAGGATCAAGATCATTATTGTGTGCAGGCAGCTGAGGCATCCAAATTTAGGTAATCGAGCTAGAATGACAAAAACTGGTTTAAAAAATGTACATACCACACCGTTGGAGGTGTGCACGCCATTCAAGTTTATCTTTGTCACAAATCTGACAAACGGTGGTAACTCTGGGTATTCTGGCCCACATTCAACCTTCAGATTGTACATCCTGTTTTCATAGCTTGTCTGTGGATGGAGACAGGTAGAGGTGAGAGGACAGCACAGTAAACGTCAACAAACAGAACGCAAATGTTCAATGTAGTCAACAATACCATCCATGGGAGACAGGATGCTGGTTATTTCACCCAGCTCTATAGGAACATGTTGGTTTAACCTCTGGGAGAACACAAACCGGCTGAGCCAGCTGTATTAATGACCACAGTCCTCTGAAAAGGTCCTCACGGTGCCGTCTACTTATATACACTTGTGCTAAACTAGCCTCCAAAGGCCGTCAAGCAAAACAAAAAAAGAAAACATTCTCAAAGAGTATCTTACCAGCATACAGTAAAATCATTCAAACATTTAGCCTCTGAAAGAATCGATGCTAAAATGTTGATTCTCATAAACAAATTAATTCAGTGGCGCGAACGCTCCGACGACTGCGCTCTGTGATGTGCAACCTGTTGCACCTTCTACGTAGTAATGTAGCATCACGGCTTCCACTCCATCCCTTCAGATTTAGTTTAGCTGCTGCGTTCATGCACAGCAGCGCTCAACTAGTGCAGACGTCAGTGGTTCCGCGTCTTCCGTTTCATCACACATGGGTCCCGATTGGTACACTGCCGGAACACGCTGCACGGATCAAACCCGAGACATTTTGCTGTCATGACAGCACCTCTTGGCCACTTTAATGCTCATTGCACAGCCCCCATTTAAGTGTTTTTCCTATAAAAAAAATTTTAAAAAAAGAACACGGCGCTGCTCACCCTTGGAGGCCCAAGGATCACCCCTCTCCATCGTGTTAGGGTCATGTCCTCGTCGTCCTCCAGACCCCAGCTCACCGTTCCATCTCCCACACCTTTCTGGCCTTCTTCCAGCTCTTCCAGGAGCCGGAAATTGCGAGGAACTTTAACTGTTTGTGGCCGAACACACCAGAGTGAGACAGTTATGCTCAAACATGCACACTTCCATCATGACAAGTGGATTTAGGGAACACAGCCGGTGCCAAAGAATGATCAATTCGAGAGAACGTCCGTCAGAGCAGTGACTTGCAGTTTTAAAGGTGTGGGCATGACTCAGACAGAAAATAAGGAACGCCTTAATTGACCAGATTTTCGACCACGGTAGATGCTATTCGTGTCCTCTAACGTAGCATCTGGCTTCGACGTTGCCGCCCCGCGTCCTTTGGCCTCTGCAGTGGGATGTTGGTGCTGCACTTTCAGCGGAGCCACGCAAACAAACACAGTCACCCCGCCGGCTGCTGCGGCAGCTGTGGCTCGGCTCGCCGGCACGTCGGCAGCCGTTTACTGGAGCTCGGCACAGATCATGTTTTCTCGTTTCGCTGGAAGCCCCGAGTCTCAGAAAACGTGCCGTCATTGTTGACGTACAACAGTCTACGGTTGACCGGGCACGACGGCTCGCTGTCCGCGTCTACTGGCGACATTTCACGCGAATGACCCGTTTTTTGTTAAACATCCGCTGCGAAGAGTCAGTAAACAATTGTATGTCGCAAATAAGCTAATGCATCGCCCGGACGTCGGGGTGGCGGCGCCACACGCTGTTACCATGCTAAATCACGCTGTTAAATTAAAGCCAACAAGTTGCACAATGTTACGCGTGCAGATGGCTGGTGTTAAACTATTCCGCGGCTATTAGACGACACGGAATTTCTTCAGCAGTCAGTCATACTGCACCTCGCTGCCCTTCTGTCCAACTTCACTTACGTTAGCTTAGCTAATAGCATCGCTTCCTATTCATTCTCTGCAAAAGCTCCGCCTTCGCGTTAGCCCGTCTCTTCTCGCGGAGCGTCTGCGGCGGCAAATAATCGACATCCCCGTGGAACCTGATAGCTACATCACGAACATTCATTTGGCAGATTATTCAACGACAGCGTCTCGTGGTGATTTATTTCTCTCGTACATTTACCTGATCCGGCGGCGACCGCCATCTTGTCGCTGCACAACGGGAGCGCGCACGTCGCTTTGCCATTGTGGCCAGCGGGTTGCGTGCGCGGCGCGCAGGCGAAGCGCGCCGCGGCCCTCCCTTTGTTGTTCGCCGCCGCCGCCGCCGCTGCGCGGTTGGACTGGAACAAATGAAGGGTCCTGCTGTCCAGTGTTGCCACAAACCATCTCAAAGTGGGCCAATGAAGGAGGACAAGCACACGCGCACATAAATATTTAGATACATAAGCACGGAAGGCTGCGAAAACGACAAACAAAGCCGAACCACGTCGGAACGTCCGCTCAGACTAGGCCCGAGAGAGGCTGCCATCCCAACAGGTTGCCAGAGCATTAATTAATTACCAACAGCAGGCGTTTTGACTGAAGTGTTATTAATAACATTTGCAATGGTTCTGTTAATCTTATTTACGCCAGTGCTTCGCTTACAGTGAGATATGAAAAGGTCATACTTGATAAAAAAAAAAAAGACTATAAAGACTGTAGACTCCTGACAGAGGGTCAGATCATGCAGGCAGAGCAAAAGGAGAATACAAAGAATGTATATTATACAGCTGCAACTTCTTTAAACTAAAGCCAAGAAAGGAAGAAATGTATCAGACAAAACAGGCAGTAATTATCAACCATTTATTTAGTTTATTTATAAATACAGTTTTAATATACACACTGTAAATCTCCCCAGCGGAAGACAACAAAAAGGCATCAAGGCATTATTCTGATATCTAAAACTCCATCACCACCAGCATACATAACCAACTACAACATCCACATGGGGCTTGCCTCAGAGAAGCGAGAGGGAATTGTTTTCCCACGTCGCCGGGAAGATTGACAGTACACCAAATTGGGGAGAGGATAAGGCAATTCAATTCTTAAGTCCCAGGATCATTACAAAAGTGAGATCAACGCAGCATATCAAACATTTCAACGACAAACCGCCCACGCCACTTACCAACAGGTCCATTTGCTTTCACCGCATTGTTTCCCGTGGGAATATATTTAGCTTACCACACACCGTGACAAAAACCCTTAAAAATCCACTGATGGAAGCCACCTGTCTCCAAGCAGAAAAACCAAATGCAGCTTAATCACAAATTCTACCTCAACAACGAGAGGCCAAGTTAACTGTTCCGCTGTTTGGCTGCAACAGGACCTATAATCATCAAAAACCATTCGGCTACTTTGGCCAAAAGAATCGGGATGGAAATGTGCAATTTAAATAACGCTCTTAACGTCACTAACGGAGGGGTTTTCTTTTCAGAAATTAAGATCGCACTACTTGAAAAATCACTCTAATCACAAGCCGGAGATCATCTGGCGAATAAGTTAATGCGTGTTAGAGCTATACTCGCAACCAGACTCCAAACTATGACAGTAATTATGCTGCAACTATGATAGCAAGTCTATCTCAAAGCAAAGATTATTACAGTATGAGAGTTCTTTCTGAGCTCACCACATATTTTTATTGCAAGGTTGTCATTTTTTGCCAATCTCCAAAGTAATTATGGCGTGCCATGTCTAGTATTTCTAATCGATACCTTTTGCAGTATTACAAAAACACACGCCGTCCTTAAAATTGTCATGGCTTTTACATCACAAAAAGCAAGTTACTTCAGTGTCGAAAAACATCCAGTGGGGCCAAGTTTGTCAAAGTTCAAATGTGTCTACCGACTACAGTTAGCAAACAATACTTTGCCTAATTCTGCTCAAAAGAACTACAGGAGTAGAACTACTACACAGGCCTTACACTTTACTGCAGTGACACATACATGACACAAAACTGCTCCTCACAGGCACTATGCAATCTGCAGTGTACTTCTGCTGTTGACATGTGCTGAATCATTTTGTATAATCAAGTATGAAGGATTCAAAAACTGGAATAATACGTAATATAAAACTGAATTTTGGCTTCATAATTCACTACCACTTAATTTTCTACTTTGAGTGTAACAGCAGGAGCTTAATAATTCAGCCTTTAACCCAACTGAACAACAAGGTTAGCATCTCCCATTTAAACGCTTTTGCCAGGCTTTCCTTGGAATCAACATAACATTTTGGAAGTCGTCTTTTGACAGCGTTTTCTCATCTGGAGCGAGCACGATCCTCCCTCAGTGTCAGGTTCTGCTTTACACAAACTCAAAGGGAAAGCTGGTGATACAGTGTATTGCTTGCACAAGCTGTCATGCTGCCGTTTGCATGCACGCAT
The DNA here is from genome assembly GCA_036023855.1 of Gadopsis marmoratus. Lineage (NCBI taxonomy): Eukaryota > Metazoa > Chordata > Actinopteri > Centrarchiformes > Percichthyidae > Gadopsis > Gadopsis marmoratus. Next base: position 21,075 of record JAVQJF010097564.1, on the reverse strand, counting down.
TCTTACGTCAGTGTAAGGGACATCTTAATTAGTAAAAGTGAGTTTGCCATGCAGTTTAAGTAGCTAAATTTTTGAGCTCCAGCCTTCCAACTCAGCACATATGTGTAAACAATTAGAAAAAGAAAAGGCATTTTAATCTAATCGGATGCGTTAAGACATATAGTTAAGGGCCTCTTATTACACTGCATAGTTATTCGCTGTACAATACATTTACAAATGACTGAAGTGTGAAGAATTTCTGGATCGTCAGCCTTCACCGAAGTCCTTGTAACATCCCCAAGCCTGCTCGTCACCGTTACCAAGACGATAAACAGTGGCAACATTACTCACGGGGAATGTTACTGACCGTTCCTTCCTATAATACAAAATAATAGCAAGACGTAAGGAGTGAAAAACAATGTTACATACAGTTGGCAGACGATTTCTGTGTCTGATTACCAGAGAAACAAAAAACCCAGAAAGACAGATGTGCCATTGACACAATACAAAGAAGTGCAGCAAATAAAACACAACTAAAAATAAAAATACAACAGTACTGCATCTGTGGTGTGTAAGGCAGCCTGACAAAAACTGCATGTGTCTCTTTCTTGCAAAACTGTCCGTTTACCAGAGTCAAAAACAAGCTTTTGACAGAGGACATGTGATCATCTGAAAACACTATTTAGTAGGGCCAGACTGACTCAGCACGACAACAGCATGATACATGTGCATTTGTCCAAATTTCTCTAACGGCTCAGCATCAACACTGACTGCAGTTACACACATTTCCATGTGACTTGTTCAAATGACCCAGTATCATCAAAAAGGTAAAAATGAAAATGGTCAATGGCCAGATAACGTCCAGAAAATAACTCATTCCAATCAAAATGCCAGCTTAGGATCTGACAGCAATATGAGCAATTTGGTTTTTTCATTCATTTTGGTCTGTTTACCTTAAAACCCGTTTTCTGAGCTGTCAGACCCGTTATGTATTTTGCATCCTGGTGGGATGACTGGGGCTTTAAGGTAGCATCGACTCTTCCCCGGTAACTGTAGTCATTGTTTCAAATGAGAAAATGCATGACTGAACTACTAAACGTGGCTGCATCTTGATTTGTAGCAAGTTGCTAGAAACAAGAATGGCCATTGGTTAGTATTGGGGATAAAAAAAAGAAGAAAAGTGTGCAACCGAAATGTGCAAACAGTCAACAAATGTAACAGTAATTAACCAGTTTGTTCTTTAGCTATCAACATTGGTAGAGCATCCAGATATATTATATGACCACATCCATTACCTAAATCCAATTTTATTACTTGCACATCAAGTAGATCCTTGAAAAGGTGGAGATGCAAAGACCGATCCAGAGAAAATAAAGCAGTGCTAAATATAATGAGACCCATCAACTCTCCAAATGAACAGTTGTGGCTCTGGAGGAGAAAGATGTGAATGTTCGCTCTTTCAAGTGTTCTCTCTTTTAAGCTCTTTGGAAAGCGATCGCAAATCACGTTTCTGACCATACCTTCTTAGCAGAAGCATTATTAAATCACCTCAAAAAAGTCATTAGTTGTGTTTGACACATATCTAGAATTAAGGATATATTGCAATTGTAAATGACCTCCAGAAGTGAGTAATGTAAAAAAAAAATAAAAATCTCCATCAGTAGAGCCCTCCTCTTGAAAAACAGACAAAAATGTGCAAGACTTAAAGCTATGGCATCTGAAATAGTTTGTTAGTTTCTCTTCCTAAGGTTTACAGTTTAAGTGAGGCAAAAAGGGGGGATGAGAAGCCTGGACGGAGCCAGCATCTTCTGAGGTAGGGTGCAGTTAGCCTGCAGCGTTACTTGACTTTGTGAGCCCACTTCATGTCGTCCGCTCTGGGCTTCTCTCCCGTCATACCCTGGATAAGATCTTCCAGGCTCCTCCAGAAACCCAGCTTCTCCAGAGGGTAGTTCAGCCATCCTGGAGAGAAAAGGCTCAATGACAAATCTGACTTGCTCTCATCCCCATGACCTGTGATATTTCACCTTCAAAAACACTTTGCACAGTTTCACCCGTAATCCCCACGGGGACATAAAGACGAACCTGTAGTGATGCAGAAGTACGTCTCATGAGGAGAGACGTGGTGGATGCGGTGGTGCTTGCGGGGAAGGATGACGTGGCAGTCCTGTAGGAACACCACCCAGCAAGGCAGGCCAAAGTACGTGTGCGACCACTTGTGAATCTGGTTGGTGAGGGTCACAAAGATGGCTAGTGCAAACAAGTAGCAGTACCAGGGGTAGCTATGGTAAATGTCCACTGCAAAAAGGAGACAGAAACGAGGTGAGACAGGAACCTCTGTGTGGTTATTTTGAAGCAACAGCTTAGATCAGGTTAACGCATTCTCGTGTAGAAGAAAATGTCAGGCTCGGTTTGTTGGTACAAAACTCACCGGGGGAGAGGGTGAGGAAGTTGAAGGCCATGTTTGCTAGAGGGACTATGGTCAGCATGCAATTGTCACCATTGGTCTCAATGAAATCGTGACGGGTAATGGCTGTGGGGTCGATGTGGTGCTCTCTAAATGGTCGTATAAAGGCCTGCAGGATGGATCAGACAGTCCAATAGGGTGGAAAAAACAAGAAATGATACACTAAAATGTTCCTTTCAAAAAAGGAAAACAGACTATTTAGTGTACAGACAAATGGATTCTAGGTTTGAATCGCGGATGCATTACCTTTCCAAAGATGGGCAGATCCACCGATCCCCACGTATCAGCCCCCCAGTGAACAAGCCCAGACGCAAAGTCTGCGGTGAGTATTCCTGCCGCTGGAAGTGAGTTTGAGGGCGAGAGTGGCACAAAGAAAACAACAACAACAAAAAATGGATGAGAGAACAACACCTGTTTGGGGCTGCAGCTCTGACAAACACAACAGAACTGACCAACCACAACATTATATACGCGTCCTGTCAGTACTCACCGATGCTCAGCAGGATGTACCACGTATGTCCCAGGTGGAAATGGGCGAGTAGGTGAACGAAGTTGAAGGCCATGAGAGAGAAGCAGAGGACAACACTTATCCACTCTTGACATCTTTTGCCTGTGAAAGATAAAGCGGACACATTGGCAGGATTTAAAAAAAACAACAAAAAAAAAAACACATGAGCAGCACAACACTTCTAAACACAGATTTGGGAACTCGCAGTCATAGTCTTGATGCAATGTCCAAACTTAGTTGTCATGACTCGTGTCAAACGCTTCGCCCCGTCGGGCAGCGTTCGGGTCTGCCGTACCTGTCCGGGTCTTTAACAAAAAAAGTCAAAGAAGGGCCACAATCTGAAAGGCAACAGCCTGATCACCGTGTAGTCAACGCTGCCAAATTCAGATCCTTGTAAAGCCACCAGCTGATACCAGGAGCTCAAAGGGCACCGAGTGTTTACACGAAGGCCTTTCAATGTGTTGCGTTCAAGCACAAGTGGCAGGCTCGGTGCTGGGAGGACTGGCGCACTACTATGGCCGAGATCTCTACCCCAACTATTCAGACTCTGTGGGTCTGACTCAGCAACAGCAGCTTGGCCAAAGTGTGACGCGCTGGAATCTCCTCACCTCTACTGCCTAAATGCTGGAAATGTCAAAAAAAACAAAACAACAACAACAACAAAAAACAACAGCGACTCGCGCGCACACACCCAGCCAGTCTCGCGCGGCTCCTGCTGTGTGACTGTTCGCTGTTCGCTGTTCTTGCTCGTGATTTTAGCGGTTTCGATCCAGTTCGCTACTTCGGTAAGTGCCTGTCGTCACGTCACGTCGCCCATGGACACTTGAACCGGGCGCAACCAGCCCACGGGACGGAGCCGCCGAGGGCATCGACTCACCTGGGGAGTAAAAACTGGCCAGTTCTCGGGCACCGGCGTGCTGTGGACCCCATCTGGCCGCACCCCGGCCCGGTCCCTGCTGCTCCGGGCTCTGCGTCTCCGCTCCGCAGCCGTCCTCGTTCGCCGTTCTCGCCATTTCTCCGCTGCGGGCCCAGCCCCTCGCTGTGTGTCGCTGCTCACACAGTCAGGAAGCAGCGGAAGCGTCAACCTCTCGGCCCACAGACAGCGTAGCGCTTTCAGCCAATCAAGCGCAAGTCGTTGAGCGCGGCCTGCCAATCACCGGACGGGGAACTGTTCCACGCGCTGCCGGGGGACCAATGCGGGTTGCGAGGGGGGAAAGACTGCATTTCCTGACCCCACCCGTCCTGCCTGGTGGCCGCTCTGCCCCCTGCCCTCTGCTGGACGTACAGTGGGTGGCGCTCTCTCTAGATTTGAAAAACACCCGTCAGATTTTGTGACGCTGCAGCTTTCTGCTATAGAATAGACGTGAAAGGTTGACGATCTACAGTCAGGTGGGGTTGTTGCTACAGCCTCACTTTGTCTGGTATGGGCAGTTATAATAATAACAACTTTATTCTATATAGCGCCTTTAAAAACAGAGTTTACAAACTCAGACAGACAAAGCAAAAAAAAAAAACCTGCATATTCAGAAAGCAATAAAACAGAAAGCAGTAAGAGATAAAGAGAATAAAGAAAAGCAGAGGCAAGAACAAGATGAAAGGTTAATAAATACAAACAAAAAGAATGAAACCCACTAAAAGCCATAAAAGACTATATAAAGGCGACATCGCATGAAAGTTTTAAGTGATTTAAAAGAGGTTACTGATCCTGCGAGCCTTATCTCCTACGGCAGGTCGTTCCAGAGTCGAGGGGCCCTGATGGCAAAAGCTCGGTCACCTTTAGATTTAAGCCTCGATTCTGGATCGACCAGAAGGGCTAAGGGCCATGAAGGGCCCCACCCGAGGATCTAAGGCTCCGACCTGGCTCATATGGGGTCAGCATTTCTGCTCTGTAGCTTGGGGCCAGACCCAGGCGGTGCCTTATAAGTGATCAGTAAAATCTTAAAATCAATTCTAAATGGAACGGGGGAGCCAATGGAGAGAAGCCAGGATCGGGGTGATGTGATGTCGTCTGTTAAAACCACTTTAGATATTGCAGCTACACTAACTGTTACCTGACATTGCCATATGATTCCGCTAAACTTCTGTCATTGTCACCCTACATTTTAGCATTTCTCATTATCCCATAACTGCCACTTGTCGCCACAGTTGCTGCTGTTCGGCAAAAGTTGAATAAAACTAGTCGAATAATAACCCATAACATATAACATATAACCCTCACCCTCGCTTTAAGTAAAATTAGTAATACATCAACGTAAAATTACCCCATTACAAGTAGGCTAAATGTCTTACTTTCATCATTTTACTTAAGTAATGATATTTAAGTATTATCAGCTGAATGTACACAAAAGCATCAGAAGTGAAAGTTCACATTAGGCAGAGTGGCCCCTGTGTTGTATACAGTATTTTTGGTTACTATAACCTCACATTAGAAATACTGTGAGCAGCATTTTAATGTTGTAGCTGGTCGATATGGGGATGATTTCAAATTAATTAGCTGTTAAATATAGTTAAAAGCTAAAACAATAGTGGAGTAAATAAATAATATTTAGGTGAATTATAAAGTAGCAGTAGTAAAATTGAGATACTCAAGTAAAGTGCGCGTACCACAGAATTACACTTAATTACAGTACATGTGTAATTATATGTACTTATGTACTCAGTCACTTTCCACCACAGCTCGATACTGAAAGATGTCTCTCATTCACTCCCCTGGCTTTTTAACTGTGCATTTCATTGTATTTGTATGTTGTTATGGAACATACGGACGGCTCTGCAAAGTAACCAGTAACTATAGCTGTCAAATACACATAGTGGGGTACTTTTACATACCTAACATTTGACCAGCTATAAAATATGATGCAGATACAGATTTATACAGATTTAACCAACCAGTCCGAGCAGACCCCAGTGGTCTCAAACGTAACCTGCCAAGTGATTTAGCCCATTTGATTAATTGTACATTTGTTAGGGAATGCACTTTATCACTAACATTGGTTTTGCATTATTAGCTAATCCTGTGGCCCAGTTTTTACAGGACTTTGTGTCAAAATCTAGTTTTAAGACCTGTATTGTTTAAAAAAACCCTGGGGTCAGGGGGTGTTATCCCAGCACATTCTGGATGAGTCCTGGTTGGGTGTGTATAACGTACACACCCACAACAGAGTGGCAGTGGGGTCAGTGGGGGCCCAACAGCAAGTGTTTGCCCGAGGGCTTCTTAACACGTTCATACAGCACTGTGTGTGTCCTACTTGGTTCAACAGCAATGCAGTCAACGGCAGATATCAGTTAAGCCAAACAAAAATTGGAAAACATGCAACAATTAAGCCACAGAACCTAATGAGTCACAGAATAAACTGTAACACCTGTGCATGAGTAGGGAGAGGCGTGTATATTTCTCAAGAAATGTTTTGAAGACTTCCCCAAACAGAAACGTGTTTTTGGCTGCACCCCAGTGAAACGATTTATGGAGAGATGTCCTAAACATTTATATCAACCCTGTTAATGTAGTATATACAAACAACGTTGCTTCGTCTCGCCGTTCTCGCTGCTCGCCACAAGATGGCAGCAAGAGCCCAACATTAAATCCACATCGCTCGGCTCTGGACCGCTGCGGGCTGCGGGCTGCGACCTGCGGGCAGCGACCTGCGGGCAGCCTGCGTGCGTTCGGGCTCATTGCGCCTCCCGAGCATGTTGTTTGTGATCCCACGACCTGTCTGGCCCTTGAGCCACGTCACCGCGTGTCCCGCTTATTAACACTTGTGTCGCGTGCCGAGAGCAACGTCTCGACGCGGCGTTTGCCGGAGAAGTTTGCCGAGAACACGCCGAACCGTTTCGGACGCAAACCAGGCGGACTAAAATTCCCACAACAGTGGCTGATGCATCACCAGGCAACAGAATAAACACGCAGACCGGTGGGAACTGGTCTGTGATTATTGTGGGGAAACGTGTGTCTCCGGAGATTGACGGACAGACGTTGGCTCGTTTGCCCTTTTCATTTCCCTTTCGGTTGTCTCGGTGCCCCCATTTTTGATAAATTAATGACCCCCCCAGTCTTTATACTCTGCTGTGGAGTCTACGCCACAGCTGTCACATCTGTGCCACACACACACACAGGAAGAACACATGAAGTTTCTCTCCGCTTCATTATTTTATTGCAGCGTTCAAACGCGGACAGCTGACTGCGGCAGAGGTGCTGCGGGAGGCAGCGCAGGTTGCCCCGGTTGGCTCCTCGCGGCGCGTCACGCACCTGGTCCCGCTGGACTCCGCCTCGCTCGCAATAAAAAGCCCCGAGACAGGAAGACCCGTCACTCCCTCCACGCTCCGCGCGCCTTCTCCTCGGAGCAGCGTTCACTGCGTGTTGTCACCGGCCGGTGACAGAACGAGAGGGGTGTGTGTGTGTGTGTGTGTGTGTGTGTGTGTGTGTGGGGGGGGGGGGACTTGAACTCGAACTCGCAACGACCCGACATTCGAGCCGCTTCCACAACTGAGAGGCGCCTGGACCGACAGCAGCGTGGGCGTCCCGCCTCAGCCCCTCCATGCTCCTGCAATCCGGCGGGTGTTAAGATCCATGGAAGTGGCCGGATTCTACGACGAGGGCGGCTTTGCTATCCACAGTAGAGACGGCGTTATCTGCCCCACCGGCGGCGGCTCGTACTGGAGGGTCGGCGACTCGATGACGGAGGTGGGCATCGAGGAGCGGGAGAGAGCGATAGACTTCAGCGTTTACCTGGACTCGGCGCTGCACTGTCAGCAGCAGCAGCAGCAGCAGCAGCAGCCGCAGGGGGACGCCTTCTCGGATTTCCTGGCGGAGGGCACCAAGATCAAGAGAGTCCCGGTCTCGCACAACTACAAGAACTACGCGCTGCTGAGCGAGCTCGAGGCGAGCCAGTGCGACCCCAGGGAGCCGTACGCGCTGGCGTACACGGAGCTGCAGGAGACCCGCGTGGACAGCGTGCTGAGCCCCGAGCTCGTCGGGAGCCGCTACAGAGCCGCCGCCGCGGAGCGAGACGACAGCCAGGAAGACGCGAAGATGGAGAACGGGTCGTCTGGCTACGACATGAGGTCCTACCTGCATTACCAGTCCACCAGCGGCAGCATCGGGAACATCTCCACGGCGTCCTCGACCTGCTCCAGCCCGCCCGGCACACCTGCCCCGTCAGGTAAAGGCGGGTCCCCGTCGCACGGCGGCAAGATGTCCAGCGGCAAGGCGAAGAAGCGCCTCGACAAGGACAGCGACGAGTACAAGGTGCGGCGGGAGCGGAACAACCTCGCCGTGCGGAAGAGCAGGGACAAAGCCAAGATGCGCAACTTGGAGACGCAGCACAAAGTGCTGGAACTGGCGGCGGAGAACGACCGTCTACAGAAGCGCGTGGAGCAGCTGTCCAGGGAGCTGGCCACCCTGCGCAACCTGCTGTCGGCCACCGGGCAGTGTTAGAGACCCGCGGCCGGGGGCAGAGGCTCCGCGCGGGGCTCTCCGGGCCGCTCACCTCATCACGGATGGACTTTAGAGCCGGAGGTTGGGCCACTGGACATGTGTGGGAAAACGGCACGCGTCTCCAGGTGGAGACGGCGGCCGCCAGTTTACAAGGACGCCGTGAACGGCACCGTCGAAGCGGGTGCACGGATCGCGCAATCATTCACGAGTCTTCGCGTCACCGTTTTAAGCATTATTCTCAGATGTGTAGTGTTGGTGTGTATGCAGTATTTCTGTGCAGGTTTTACATGCGTGTGCGAGTGGATTTCTACATTTTGTGTTTTCTGCAGCCAGTGGCTGCCAAGGGAAGAGTTGTGCTGCAGTGAAATGATGCAACTATTTGTAATAGTGTTGGCAATGAATGAAATAAGTCTAATTATTTAATATTAAAGGGGGGGAGGGGGAAATGTTCTAATTGTACTTGATATTTTATTGAATTAAACAGATTTATACTTTGTCTAAACAATTTCACTTGTAATTTCTTCCTTTTCTGGTCCATTTTGAAGCAGGTGTAGGCTCAGTCAGACAGGCGGGTGTTATGCTTGCCTTAAACATCCCCACTCTGGATAGTCTGTGTATTATGATGTATTTCACTGATAAAATATTGCAGATAAAATGGGCTCCACAGTAAGGCAAATTTGCAATCAGGCAATATGCCGAAATTGAAAGAGACCCCAACATACTGTAGGTATTTGATCTTTCTTTTTCGACAGTTTTAAAAATCTAGTCATCGCCAGTGAGGCTACAGACATTTAAATATTGCCTGGGATCACGTCACAACAATTCATTATCATTTATTGTTTATTACATCTATGGTTTGACCAGCGACAGAAACCTTCCCAGTTACTGAATTGAGAATATAAAATGAGGATTGATATGTAAAATTGTGGGGTTTTTATTGCCTTTAAATACAGAAGAGGTTTAAAAAACAAAAGCAGCAAGAAACAGACTTCCCACATTATTTGCATTCATCTGTGTATCCATTGGTTTCAAACAAAAGTCCCCAGATCCTGAAATACACCCAACCAATTTATACTGAAACGATACTGCTGAGAGCAGCAAAAAAAAAAAACACTTGGTCAAACTGCACACAGCACAGAAATGTTAGCTTTATCTTTAGCACATGGCTCTGTCAATAGTCTGCTGGGTCCACTGGCCCAGAGAGGGGTTCAAGGTTGCATGGAAATTAATCAGCAACTAACCTCCTCACACCACCTCAGGTCTTGTTTCAACAGCCGAGACCTGGGCGGGCGAGTATACGAGCTAATCCTGAGCAAACCTTGTTTAACCCTCGGCCCGAAAATGTAGAAGTTAAAAATGGGAGTGAAACTAGACATGATAGATACTGTACGTTGACAATTGGGAGTGCAGTGGAATTCACCAAGCCCTCAGCCTCAATGCATTTCACTGTGTGCACAACGTGAAGCGTATCTGCCACAAGCAAAGCAAAGGCCAGACAGAGAAGATAAAGAAAGAGGCATGGTGGGATTTGTACGTGGTCCGTGATCATTCAGGGTGTGGAATGTTTTCACACTTCAAACAGCAGAAAAGAGGAAAAACCACCTCTGCTAGTTTTTCAAGACGGGACATTTACAATACTGGCGCTGGAAAGACACATTTATAACCTCCAGATAAAGCATAATAACTTGCTGTTTTGTGCAGTGAGAGATGACATTTTGAGTGTACTGGATATTTCCACACACTCAATGATGGAACAGTTTGGCTTTTAACTGTTGTGCAATATCCTCCCTTTCCAACACATCATCACTCGAAGAATGCTACACCCACATTTAAAGAGGACATTGTTATCCTCCATGTAACATGACAATAGCTGTGAGTGGCTGTGGCCTGGCTTCGGGCCCTTAAACAATGCACGTAAACGCGGTCATCTTATTAACGGACTTCAAGAGAAGTTGAAAACGTAATCAACACAGACGGCAGAAAAAAAGTGACGTTTCAGATAATGTGTTAACATAAGACATCCAACGCTGCATTGCTGTAACCTTTTCAGCACAGATCAACAAATCTGTTCCAGCCTTCAGGGTTACGACGAGAGCTGCTATCTGCTCTCGTCGTAACCCTGACGGTTGGTACGGATTTGTTCAAACATTCTAGGCATTCTTTCTTTGACGACCACTTGCTTCCTATTGGAGCCCCACGCAGTCTTTCCCAGGTCTTGGCTCACATGCTGACAGGAGAGAGGGAAATTCCCACACAGGATGACCTCCTTTCTTGAAAGTTTAGCCCAGCCCTCTTTCCACATTTTACCGTCAATGGGCAGTGTCTGTCCGTAAACTCCTCGTTGCAGCACCGCCCCACCATAGGCCAACGGGCCTCCTAAAAACTCTTCTGATAATGCAATACAAACACACACAAACACACGCCTGTCACTCTAATGTTCACTCTGTACCAGCTGTTGAGAAATAGAAGGATTTTATTTTGCCAGTGAGTCATGTTAGTGTGTTTTTTTTTGACGCTCATTAGCAGCTGTGTGTGTTCCTTAAAGTACGTTTCCACAACGTTGTAACAGATTGTGTTTCCCAAATGAATCAAACAACAGTTGGTTAATGAAATCTCAACGTTCTGTCATTTAACACTTTTAAGTTATTTATTTAGGCTTTGCTCTAGTTTTTCTTGCTGACAGTGCCACATACCATAACCACCACCTTAAGTGTGTTGAAGTGACATTGGTTGGTTTTGTTGCAGCTCCATAAGGTAATTTGGAAACAGACACGTTTAAATCAATATATGGTGTAGCGCTGCAACAGTTAGTCAATTTATTGATTAGTCGAATGAATAAGCAACAATTTTGCTAATCAAATAATAATTTGTCATTTTTTTAAGCAAAATGAAATATTTGCTGTGTCGAGCTTCTTAAATGTGAGGATTTGGTGCTTTTCTTTGTCACACCTGATAGTAAACTGAATATCTTTGAAGATGTCTTTACTATTTTCTGGCATTTTGTAGACAAATAAAAATAAATCATCAGTCGCTGCCCTGATATGGTACTTTGCAATAACAGAAATGCCGAACCAATTTAGCTGTTGTTGGTTTAGTGTCTGGAGCGTCTAAATGATCACCTTTTTCATCACACCAATTACAATAATAACAGTAATTACTACTTTCTGTTAATTCGGTTACACAGTTTATCAATGCATCTAAAAAGGATAAGGCTAGCAATATTCAATATTTTTATTACAGTCAACAAAACCAGCAGTATGTTAGTCTAGTCTGTCTTTCAGTCCTGTTCCCTACTTTGTCTGTGGCCCTCGGCCCCAAGCTCACTGGTTCCTGCTGAAGACGTTAATATAAAATAATAATAAAAATACTTTCTTTTCATTGAGAAAAACCATGAACAGCTGAGCACTGTAGTTAAAAGCACACTTCACTCAAACAGGAATAACTAGTGCGTTTGTTGGGGACAATTTTCAGCTGCGCATTGGTCATTTTGTGAGATTTGTTAACAATAAGAAAAATATAGAATGTTCACAAAGTTATCCTTTAACTCATAATCTGTTTCTGACAGACGCCACTCTCAGTTAGTTTGTATGTTATTTTATGAATGATGAACCCACAATGTAACTTGCACTGACTTGCAAGTCATTTTAGATTCACACTCAGTTATTGAGATGGTTTGCGTAGAAATATTTGAGAATGAAGTTGTAGATAATCTTTCAGAATGTTTTGGTTATGGTTGTTGTGTCACACCATCCACACCATGTACTTTTTATCTATATTATAAAGCGTTTTAAAGCGAAAGATGACCGACCAACATAAAGCTTCTTACAATTCCCAAATCTAGACGAAAGTTAAGAGGTGGTCAAGATGTCTGGCCACAGTGTCCAAACCCGCGTCTTTTTAGCCACAATTAAAACAGATATTATAAATGCGATTTCAAGGTTTTGGTGATTTTAACACCGTGATTTTGCCTGTTTAATTACAGTTCCTCCTATAAGTGAAAGGGGCCCCGGATATCCAGACCATGGGTTGTAACGGGAAGCCAGACCGCCTGAGCTACGGTAAATGGACCAGAACATGATCTGTCTTGAAGTGAACCAAGATTTCAACATCTTCGTTCACTTCTGCTATTTTCCTGTAGATGACTGTGAAAACACAAAACTGACGTGCAGAAGTGCCTTGCGGTCACTACACAGCAAGTATTACTGCCCATATCTTGTGTAACAGCAGGCCACCCTTGCAAAATGAGCGCTGGCTTAATTATTAGAGCAACATGTGTGTGTAAGAAGAGTTTATTTGGCCTGCGAAGGTTCAATTGATGCTTTATGTCAAGTGGTCAACAGGTGTTTCCTTACTGCGTACAAAACACTGTAATAATGTATTGATTTGTACATTAATATGTAAAGGAAGTCTGCCAGAACATTATTTCCTGCTTTGTTTTTACAAGACATTTGGGATTGTGTCAGTAAAATTGCTAATTGAAGCTGTATGAAAAATATTTAGTGTCATTTGGGACTGAAGAGGCCCCGGGGTAGACCCAAAATGCGCTGGGGGGATTATATATCCCAACTGGTCTGGGAACGCCTTGGGGTCCCCCGGGATGAGCTGGAAAGTGTTGCTGGGGAGAGGGACGTGTGGATAACCCTGCGTAGCCTGTTGCCTCCACGACCCGGCCCCGGGTAAGCGGAGGAAAATGGATGGATGGATGGATGGATGGGACTGTAGATATTATAACAAAATAAAGATTTTATCACTGTTCCAAAAAACTTAATAAATTGCTAAACAAGTGCAAAGAAGATCTCCTAGAATACATTTGACGTTTATTCAGCACACACACCATTTCAAAAGTGACACCTGCTCTTACAAAATGTTAAAATACGTTATTATTTTTCATTAGCAGTCATTTATCGATAGAGAGCAGTGGAATCCAATTCAATTTTATTTACATAGTGCTATATCATAACAGAGTTATCTCATAGCACTTCTTAATATAGAGCAAGTCTAAACCAAGTCTATATGTATAGACCCAACAATTCCACCATGAGCAAGCGCTAGGCGGAGGAGGACACTCACATAATACCACAATGCAAATACATCCAATTATGATAGAAAATCCTGCATTTAAACTTTCACGTACATATTATCAGCAAAATGTACTTTTAGAGTGCACTCAGGGTCACCTCACATCCACAAAGCACTTCTCACCAGATATGAGCCAACATCGATTTAACACACTATTAGTTTATGATTATACGATGAAACACTATTAACTTTCTGGCACTTCCACACAGACTTTAGTCACTTCTTATGTAGTTCATTGTTGCAGGACTTTATGAAAAGAAAGACGTCCAACCAACCAGTCTTTGGAGTTGCCGATGTTTTTATTAGTATTGAAAGTTCAGCCCATTGCACGATTCCTCAAACCTCTCTTCTTAAACTTTCCTAGATTACCAGACACCCTGACACACCGGTCAATTAAGTTAACATCCTGTTTTATTTTGACAACCAGGCCTCGAACATTGTGAATTTTATGGAAGTGAAAATGTGTCCGTTCAAGAATGCTCCCACTACTTGTGCAAAGGCATGGGAAGGGCACTTACTGTAAATTGTACACATTAATTAAATCTGGGGACGAAAGACGGACGTAGTTCAATCGAAGCAGCCATTCTTAACATGACAGTTATGCAGGCAAAAATGTTATATTCAGGTTTAAAAGTGGAAAAAAATGATGTGATATTATAATTATTATGGCTATATTCATATACTATACTAATACTATACTTTTATGTTAAGTTTTGTCTGTTATCCTGTTTTTCTTTGTCTGTCCTTGTGTATTTTATCCGTGTTTCTATCGTCTGTAAAGTCCCTATTCAGTGTTTTGTTTTTGCACCGATAATAAAACCAAATAAATAAAGGGGCAATAACAAAATGACACGTATGTTTTAAGAGAGGATAGATGTGAATTTAGACCAATAATAGGAAGATAAAACTCTGGGGAGATTGTTTTCTTGTGACTGCATGTAAGACAGCCTGAAGAGGAATCCTTTAAGAATGAAACAACACGGCTTTGTGGCGCGGCTGCAGAGTAAATCAGTCAAATGTAAAGTAAATTCTCAGCTGTACACTCAGAAAATCACAGTTACCAGCTTGATATAATTGTAGAAGTGTTGTATGGGCTTTTGACACCTACCGATTACGCAACAGGAAGTTGGGCGTGTTAATGATAGCAGCCATCAAAACACCCACACTAGCTTAAACAATGTGGCCATCGTCACGTTCACCACATCTTACCTTTTACCTCATTCCCAAAAAGTTGTTGTTGCAGACACAGAATCATCGACAAACATTTGTGTGTGCGTGTGTGTGCTTCTGTCACGGAGTCAGTGTTGCGTCAGTGAAAGAAAAAAGCCTCCCAGTCGCACATCAGATGCAACAAGTTGTCGTCTTTCCACGCAGTTTCTGTGAGGAAAACATCAACAATAACCCAAAAGAACACCGTGGTGACATCTGTGGTTAGGCAGGCGGGTCAACCAGCTTTGTTTACATGTGGACCATGTGTCGACGTCATCATCACTCTTTTCTGCGTTCAAGAGGAAGGATGCGGGAAGCGCCATCTCCTACATGCATGAACTTAGCCTATGACAGTCGAGGTACTATATGTCACATCGGTGTCAGTTGGTCCGCAACAGCAGCAGCCAGGGGGGACAGGAACAGGAACAGGAACTGCTCACGGGTAAATGTCTCAACACACGTAACAAAAGACACTAACTGAGACGCTGCAGTTTAATTAGAACAACAACAACAACACGGTGCCTCCACATTGGGGTCATAAAAATTCATGCTGCGTGGTTATAAAAAGCAGTTATAATGTTAAGATAAAACACTTTGATGTGTTTAAGGAGTAAAGGGCGGGCCGGTGCCAGTGGTGAAGAAGAACTCAGATCCTTTACTTAAGTACCAATACCAACTTGTAAAAGTACCCCTTTACAAGCAGAAGTCCTGCTTTCAAAATAATACTAAGCACAGAGCAAAAAGTACTTAAATGATTGAAAGTAAAAGTACTTGTTTTGCTGTGACTGATATATTATCACATTATTTGATTGTTGATACTGATGCATTAAAGGGTAGGGTTAGGTTTAGAGCTACTTTTAGTTTTAGGTTGTATACAGTTTACAGGTCAATCCCCTCCAAAGGGTCACAGAAAAGATGATTAATGAGGAGGGGAAAAACTAATTTGTATTCATTTTATTTTCACTTTACATATACTTAAATATTGGTAACTTTAACTTATTTGGGCTTTAAACTGTTTAATTAAACCAACGGAGAAGTTTAGATGGCAAATCTCTCTTTGATGGGACTGCTAACAACCACTGAACAGGGGCCCAAACTAGAAACTGCCTTTTAGTGAGGGGTCAACAAACCAAAGGAGTCACTGGTTTGATCTTTTAAAGTATGAATGGAGCGTTGTATGAATGTTGTAAAAAGTACAACATTTCCCTCTGAAATGTAGTGGAGGTGAAAGTATACATTTATAAAGTAGAATGAAATGTATGCTAAATAATGTAATATTTAAATTGTACTTAAGTACAGTACTTGAGTATATTTGCAGTTACTTTTCACCACTGGTCGATACTGAAAGCTGTCTTAAGATTCATCCACTCCCCTGGATTTTTTAAGTTTTTAAACGATAAGGGCATGAAGAAACATGGTACACCTGACACTTCCTGGTATCGAGCTTCCATTGTACAGGCTGGTGTGTGTTCGTGACGCAGACTTTGCAGAGTCACACTTGGAAAGATCTGACTCCCCTCGCATTGAGGAATTTCCTGATCCCTGCTCGGCTCCCTGCGAAAATGCTCTGCAGGCTACAAAAGACTCACAGTCAAAGATCGTCCCACCCACTCTCACAGCTGGCCAGCTATTGGGAAGTTCCAGGTTAATAACTAAACCGAGGACACATGCTGGAAGAGTCAGCAAGGCAGGGCAGATATCCTTTTTGGTCAATTATGAACGTGGAGTCAGCATTGTGCACAGTTTGGCTGAGTGAGGAGTCACTGTAGGACAACACATAGTAAACTTTTGACATCTGTTGTCCTGGCTGCACGTAGACTGCCTCAAGAATTTGAATTTCCCACCCAAATCACAAACATTAAAATGTGTGCTACTGCTAAATGACATAGATAGTTAGAAACATATGACATACATTCAGAGTGACATTTAGCCGACTTACAGTTAGTACAGTAACAAAATGACAAAACTCAAAACAGCATGAGTCATGACAGCACCGTCAGAAGACGGTCTGTACTTTCAAAAAAAACAACTGTGGCTTTAAGATGACTTCCGGTCCTCACACCTTGATTGTAGTTTTCCTACTGCAGATGAGTGCAGCCTGTTCCATCTTGCCTTGCTTTGACGTCAGCAGAGTGGTGGTTGGGAGTGCTATTACTCACTCTGTTTAAGTTGCATTCCTGTACAGCACGTACCAGTGTCTGCCTCTTATTTCCCAAACAGGAAGTTCTAGCCAGGGCTGCCAAATCATCTGTACTACACCAGTGTAGCTGTATTTACTCAAGTAATGCCTGTGTCTCAAGACATTTACTTCCTTCCTTTAGTCTTCACCTAAACTCAGTCTCGGTCCTTGTTTAGTGGCGCATGAACCATGGACTGTGTGTCTGTGTGTTAAAGGCAACTGGGTGTGTTTCCACAACAGACTGCTGAGAAACAAATTAAAGTCTTAAAGTGTTGGACGGTTTACAGAACATTTTCATGAAAAATATTCTTTGTGTCGTTGGAAGCAGCTAGAATTGGAATAAAATGAGAGCAATATGTGTGGCGTGCAGCATCACTGACCTCTTAGAAACTGATGGCAGTGTTTGTTGTGACAGTATAGAGAAACATTCCCGACTTCAGTTCACTAGAAATAAAAAGATAATTGATGAGCAAACCCAGGTTCAATACAGAGAACAGGAAAGAGTGGGCTGCAACAAAAAGCTCCATGTTCACTGAGTTTCACAGTCCCACAGAGACACCTGGTGGTGTTGTCGCAACACTTCACCCCATCGCTCATGCGACATAATAAAGGACATGTTATATTGAATATATTGAATATTTCGGCACCCTTTATAAGTTGTCACTAATGGCTTTATTAATTCTTAATAAATATTTTACTAATGTTTTACAGATGAGTTATAAACCATCAATAACAGCTATATTTGGGTTGTGAAGACTCCCATTGACTGACCACTTATTTCTGCAGACAGTGGACCAAAATCTATTTTGAACAATTTAACACTTGGAACTGCAGAGGTAATTAATAAAACCCTTTACTAAACCCTTTACTTTTAAACCACAGACTCGATGGCTTATTAGAAAGTAAGAAAGGCCTGAAATTAATGAATTGTCAACATTTATAATTGCATTATTACCTAATTGAGAATTTGCAATGGGGTTTTTCACAATTGGGCAACCAAATATTTGTTAATGGCTTATAACTGATCCATAAAGCGTTAGTAAATGACGTGTTAAAAATGAATGAAGCCAATTTATAAAAGGTGCCTCGTTTGGAAGCGGTGCTAATATTTCTGTGTGCAGCTGCATTTCATTGATTGATGACTTGCTGTCTTCACACTCACTGCCAGTCAGTTAGAGAACAGATTTTTAAATTCTGCTGCTAGTTTGTAAAGCACTCAACAGCCGTGAGCCAAAATATAGAATGTTTAAACCCAGAAGGTCTCCAAGACCTCGACGAAGCACTCAGGTGGCAGAACAGGCTTTAATCTAAATTATAAACCCGTTTATTTGCATTCTTGAATTTGGTGCAACTCATTAACTGCACTGTAACCGTGTTTCGTGTCTATTATTTTATGTTTGTCCGACAGGGTTCATTTTATTCTCTTTAAATCACTTTTTTTGATTTTAAAACTTGTAATCCATCTGTCCACCTTATGTAAAGCACTTTGAATTGTCTCTGGGTTTATAGGGTCCTCTGTAAATACACATGCATTGCCTACCTACTATACGCTGTTAAACAGGTCAGATTAAAGTAACAAATTATTGTTCATGTTTTTTTTTTATTCATGCAGTTTGTGATTATGAAGCAGTTTCATTAGAGCATCTCTAATTACAGGCAACTTATAATGACAAATTGAAAAGTGGAAAAGCCACATGTGCTCATTCAGGTCACAGAAAAATAAACCACCGTGACGGAAGCTGCTACAGCAAGCTGCCTTCTCTGGGACATAACCGACCCAACGAGAGATAGAAACACAGTGATGTGTGACGTTTTATTACCATAGTCATTGTTCAGGATAAGACTGAGAATGAGGTTATAGATGTGAAGCTGTTCCACAAACCAGAACAAAAACAGTAGACTTTTATTTTGTTTTTATTTAAAAAGGAAAACAACAAATGTAAATAAAAAAAAAAAAAAAAAAGTTTCTGGAGCTCAGCACAAGTATATAAAAACAGGAAAACCTGGTGCAATGGCTGCACAGGTGCTGAGACTTCATCCTTACTAAAGCAGATTTAAAAAAACAAAACAAAAAACAGCACACAGAAACCTGTATTGAAAAAAAAATATATATCTAATAGTGTGTCCTCGGAGAGGACATGAATACATTCTAAAGAAAGGTACAGCTGTCGGACCGAACTTTGTCGAGTCACAAAGGTAAACTGAATGCTAGCAGCTTAGCTAATCTCTTTTTAGGACAAGCCTGTTGAGTCAAAAATGTAGCATGCTAAACAAAAAAAATCATACAAGACAATATTGCCAGCTCAGGGCCATGCCACGATACAACGGATCATCACTACAGTGTATTGTTTTCATCCCTGTGCTGGTGTTCGATTTTTGGTTTGTTCAAAATCCCTGGTTCCCTGTTCAAACTCAGAGTTTAGTAAAAGTAAAGGGTGACACATTATTAAGTATTTGTATTGCTGTAGAAAAGAGTTCGCTACTTTGTGGCTCATTAAACTGGCATTCTTGTGCGCAACTCCACTGGCTGAACACACACACACACACACACACACACATCCAGGTTATGTTACACACTTCTTTTTTTTTTTCTTTTTATCTGCTGTGAACGAAAACATGTTCTCCCAAACAGTAACCAAGACAAATCCAGGTGTTCTAACATTAAACCAAAAAAATAAAAAAATAAAAATCTCAGGATGTCAAGATTCCTCCCCCCCCCCCGATGTCAACTTGAGAACGCCAGGCGAACGGAGACCGACACACGCCGCCCTGTCCCTGCTCCGTTTTGTTTTTGAAGAGACTTTTCTGTGTGACCGAGTAAACAGAGGGAACCGTCTACATCTCACCACTTGACATACTGTGAATGTTACATTAATATTTCTCACCGCGTAGACTTAAGTCAAGCATCCGTAGAAAGCTCCACAAGCCACCACTCGTGCAAATGTACATACGCAAACACACAAAAAACGCACACATACTGCATGTACTCAACTAGCACGCCTCCTGCAGCCCCACACAGCTCGCTACCGAGGACAGATAATTCAATGCCCACCCTAGGATGCATCTCTTCTCTAGTGGGCACAGGGTTGCTTCCATCTTACTTTCACATAATTCAGCTCACTGTTGGGTTTAATATTGACTCATAACAAAAGAACAAAAACTAAAAAAAAATTTTAAAAAAAAGTGTCTCCCTTACTGGCATATTTTCAGACAGGCTGGTCAAAAATCTGGCTCTACGATTTCTTATCCATTTGTGACGGCAAAACAAAGTAAAATCCTAACGGACACCTCAGTGAAGAATGAAATGGAAGAACACATAAACATTTGGTAAATAAGAGAGGAGACGCATGTAAAATAGGCGGACATGCCGTTCATCCTGGTTCACAGAGCAGGGGAGCTACAACAAACCCTTTTCCTCTACAGACCACGATATTTTCAGTTGCGTTTATGTCAGCACACGTATTTGGATTGTGACACCTGAAAACCTGAAGCCCTGAGCATCCCAGAGGACATACTGAAGGAACATTTGGGTGGGTAATAAGGATCGGCAGCCTGTTATTCCCCAAATAGCCAACCCCTCGCACTGCATTTGTAAAATAAACACGTGAACCTGAATCTGCTGAAGTCCAAATAATCCACTCACTCGCAGAGTAAACCCAGAGTCAAAGCAGCCTAGTCCACTTTGCAGCATCAGTGGAGAGACGGGGAGGAACAAAAAGGGGGGGACAGACATCAGTGGAAAAAGGCTCGATAGCAGACGTAAGCACTGACAGCCAGCGCCGTGCACAGGCACACGTTGGCTACTACAGGGGACCACGTCCCCAGCACCCGAGGGCTTTCCTTTGGCTGCTCCGCCGCCTCGTGCAGCTCCTGCTCCTCGGCCTCGTGCGGCTGCTGGGATTTGGTTGGAGCTTTGGAGGTACGATCTTGGATTCCCATGTGGCCATCGAGCTGATCGGCATCATCAGCAGGAGGCTGGGAGGCAGTAATGTTCCTCTTTCGCAAATTCGAGTCTTGTGAGGATCTGAGGAAAGAGTATAAGAGAGGTGAGTCAAACTTTAAAGTCCCCAAGTGGCAAATTGGTTTAGTTTGGTTTTATTAGCGGCTGTGGCTGAGGGGGTAGTGCGGTCGTCCATTAACCCCAGGGTTGGTGGTTCGATCCCAGCTCCCGCTGTCCGCATGTCGAAGTGTCCCTGGGCAAGACACCGAACCCCGAGTTGCCC